>SJYV01005752.1:62782-73851 GCA_006410875.1 Neotragus pygmaeus | reverse complement strand
TGTTAGAATGATATTTGTGTTAAGCTATATCAAGGATGCCATTCAATAATGACTTTAAAATGCATGGCGGCTTCGACTGTGAAGGAACACAATAAAGAAAAATCAATGGTGAGATCCGGGCCATCGTGAGGCAGAATGTATTACTGACTCGGGAGTGTTTGCTACACCTGCTTATTTTTCCCCAGTCCCTTCAGAGTGGTATTTAGAAGGGCTGTAGTAGATGCTTTGGGGGTTACATTGTAGATGATAACTGGAGGCTTCTCCTGAAAACCTCCAGGCTCAGGGCTGGAGCAGCCCACGGGTGACCTGGACAGGAGCTGGGCCCTGAGAGTTTCTATGCCAGCTGCCACCACCCCAACCACGACCGCTGATGGCTCCTCGGGGACTGGCCCACCCAACTGGAGAACAGAAGCCAAGTCAGCCAAAGGGACCCTGCGTCTGCCTGGGTCCCAGAGAGTAGACCAGTCTCCCTCGCACCAAAAATAACACCGTCTGGGGAGGAGCTCTGCGTGCCATCCTGGGGAGGCTCAGAACCAGCACCAGCTCTGCAGAAGCAGCAGCTAAGATCCAGAAAGCAGGAGCTCTGGGCGGGGAGTCAGGGGCCTGGATTCCAGTTCTGATGCTGGCATGGGTGTTGAGACTTTGCCCTGTGCCAGACACTTACAGGCAAAATCTCATTCCAGTCTCTCTCTGAGACAGCAGCATTATTATGCCCCCCCTTTATTGATTTATTTTTCTTCCTTAGAGTTTTTCCTCTTATTTTGTTTTACGAAAACTCCCCCTTTGTTTTATGGACGAGAAAAGTGAGAAGTTAATGACTTGCTGAAGGTCACATAGCTAAAAGTTTCAGAGCCAGGATTCAAACGGAAGACACTGTCATTTCAGAGCCACTGGGTTTAACCCAGTGGGAACTGAGGTCTGAGCCAGTTCCTACTGGGTGGCTTGCTAGGCTTATGGGATTGTCACTGTGAAGCAGTAAGACAAGGGAAGGTATGGTGTGAGGACTGAGTCCAAAGGTGAAAGTGTTAGTCACTCAGTCATGTCCCCATGGACTGTAGCCCGTTAGGCTCCTCTGTCCATGGGATTCTCCAGGCAAGAATACTGGAGTGGGTAGCCATTTCCTTCTCCAGGGGACCTTCCCGACCTGGGGATTGAACCCAGATCTCCTGCATTACAGGCAAATTCTTTACCAGCTGAGCCACCAGGGAGTCCGTAAAGAGGGAGTCAAATCTGGGTAGACAGGCAAAGCCCCTTCCTCACACACAAGGTCAAAATGGGGGAGATTTGAAGTGGATATTAAAGACCAGAGAGAGGAAGTAACTTCCCAAGGTCAAAGTTAGAGTCAACCCAAGTCCTTGGGACTTGAAGCCAGAGCTCTTTTACTTCTCCACCAGCACCGCAGGAGAGCCAGCCCTGGGGACCCGTGCTCGGGGGCAGAGTAGCAAGGCCCCATCACTGGAGATATCCATATTCTGCTTTAACATGGAGGGTCAGGCTGACTTGGGCAGGGAATCCGACAGTATGGGCTGGGCTGGCCCTCCCAGTCCTTACAGCGCTCACTTTATGACAAATGACAGTGTGGGACTCCAGGGAAATCTGTGATATTTGGGAATGTCGTAAACTAAGGTCATTCTACTTTGTCAAAAGCCCATAATGGAAGGTAAGCCAGCCTACAAGCAAAGCTACTTCCCCAGCACAAGAAGGCAGCTCCTGGCAATCTCAGGAGTTGTATAAGCCTCCCAGATAAAGAATGACTCAGGGTTGACTCAGAGGTCATGCAGTCCACGCCTCCCACCAAACAGGGTTATCCCCAAGCCCTTCCAGTGGAGAGGCAGTCTCAGCATCATTAAAGCCTCCCAGGAGAGAGGTCCCCCCCGTGCTTCTTGCTTGCCCATCTTTGCTGATTCCTGGTGCTGCGGTGGCAAACAGGAGACAGAAGGGGCCAGAGGCCGGGCTGCTATCAGATGGATGCCGTGTTCAGACAAGCCATCCCACACTGAAGGAGACTGATGGTGCAGCTGTCAGCATGCACACTCCAGGGCATCAGGAAAGCGGCAAAGCAACTCAATAATNGGGGTGGACAACCTACCTAAACAGCCCTAGAGAGAGAACAAAGGCAGATATTGGAGGGAAGTAGACACTTGGAAGGAGGGAATGACACGGGACAAGATGCGCCCAGGGGCAGGTCCCAGGCAACAACATTCCAGGTGGCTAAAATTCAGACAGAGGACACAGTGCCTTACTGTTTGAAGAATCACAGGACAAGCTGAGGGTGAACTCAGTAACTAGAAAGTGGCCAAGAAAACCCTAAAAAGGAGAGAACCACAAAGAGGATGTCCCACATTCTTTGTAAAAAATTCTGCCCCAAATTCTGGCCCTGAAGTACACATGTGGAGGGCAGGTTACAAATGGTCCAGAAAAGCCTGAAAATATTGAACTTTCAGAGTCTGGAAATGGAGTTTAGCCAAATTAGTTAGCTGCTAAAACAACCAACCAGAAACAACAATATAAGAGAACATAAGAGAATTCAGTCTCTTTCGTTCATAATGCCCAGAATACAATTCAAAATTACCAGACACATAAAGAAACTAGAAAATTGTACCTTTATATAAGAAAAGGCAATCAATGAAGGCCACCTCTCAGATGGCCCAGATGTTAAAATTAGCAGACAAGGATTTTAAAGCAGCTATCAAATCTATGTTCAATGTTTCACAATGTTTCACAGCAAGTTACTAGCAAAACCCCCAAAGAAAATGAGGACTTTGGCTTTTCAGCACAGAGCAAGTTTCGCTATCCATGTTCCTTCCCAACATGATTCCTACAGAACATCAAAGAGCAACCAGACCCACAAGGAAGAAGCAAAAGAAATCTGGAGGCAACACAGATGCCCAACAATTAGGAAACGGGCCCACCAGGCATCCTCTTTCTCACTGACCCTTCATCTGCTGAATTATCACTCCCTTAAGTTACAAAGCTACCTTGCCTGTAACTAACCCCTCAGTGTTCTCCACTTTTCCCTGCTTTGTTCAAAGTATTTTTACATCCCTGACCTCACTGGACCCTACAGGTATGTAGGGCAAGTATTAAAGTGTTAGTCACTCAGTCGCGTCCAACTCTTTGCAACCCCATGGCACTAAGGAGAGAAAAGAGGAAGGAAGAGAGAACATGTTTTGTTGGATGATCCTGGGCAAATCATTCTATTTTGGGATTCCCTGTGTACTCATCATCAAATATGTAATGACCCACCAGGCTCCTCTGTCCATAGGATTCTCCAGGCAAGAATACTAGAGTGGGTAGCCAATTCCTTCTCCAGGGGATCTTCCTGACTCAGGGATCGAATCCAGGTCTCCTGCATTGCAAGTGAATTCTTTACCATCTGAGTCACCAGGGAAGCCACAAAGGGCAAGGGTCATTACATATTTGATGAGTACACAGGGAATGCCCAAATAGAATGCCTTGCCCAGGGTCATCCATCAAAACACGTTCTCTCTTCCTTCCTCTTTTCTCTCTCCAGATGCCCTGAGGGCACAGCATGATTTCCAGGAGGGCTGCAGACAAGAGAGCAGGATTCCCACGTGCAATCATTCAGATGGAGCTCTTCCCATGGGCAGCCTGGCTAAGGCGCCAAGAGGTTCTGGACTCTAGCCTGCACTCTGTTCTCCAAGCCCTTCCCTTGCGTGGGACAACATCTGCTCCAACAGGAGCCCTCTGAGGTTAGCTTTCCCCCAGAAGCAGACCCTGAGACAAGGATTCAAAAGCAAGCAGTTTATCTAGGAGGTGATCCCAGGAAGCACTGGGAGGGGCATGGAAAAATGAGACAGGGAAGCAAAGGCAGCCATTCGGGGTGTGCTTTTGAGCAGCTCACTGCTGTGGGCGCCTGAGGACCATGAATCTTTTAAGAACAGGCCTCAGGGTTGGCCGCTCTGCCCTAGGGGTAAGGAAACCAAGATATTCTTCCACTAACTCCCCATCTGTTATTGGGTGAGGGATGCCCCTCTAGGGTAATCGTTCTCAAGCACGTTCCACCTGCCCTGCCATTGAGCTGCTCTGACTACAAAGAAGCCCCCAGCAGCACCTCTTAGGTGAATAGCAGGGGTGGGTACCAAGGGAATGCAGGGGGGCACTGACTCCATCTGCTAGGAGGGCTTTTCACTAACTTGGAGGAAGGTGAGCCTGAGGGTTGCCTCTCCCTTCCCTCACTCACCCTCTACCTACTATCTGAGAGAGGTACTCACCTGTGTCTGGTACACTTGAACCAGTTGAGGATGTCTGTGCAGCGCGTGTAGTAGATCTGGTCAAAGGGGTGTGCGTATGATTCTTGGACGGTCACGGCATAGCTGAGAACCAGACAGGAGATGGAAGCTGTGGTCAGTTCTTGGGAGGTGGAGCTGATATTCAGGATGGGGTCTCCCTTCCCAGGGGAGCCAGGCCCCACAGCCAAGTGTCCAGGGCTCCAACCTCCCCTGTCTGACTCCATTCTCCTCCTGCCCTGGGTAGTCTCAGGTTTCAAACCTTCCTGACTCCAGATAAGATGCAGGACACACCCCTTACTGTCTTTTGAAGCTTATCTTTTCAGCTCATCTTCTGCAGTTCTAATTCATTTGTTCATTTAACAGAGAATGAATAAAGTTTGCATTTATTCTACTTGGATCTGGAAGGCCCAAAGCCAGCAAGTTTTAAAATACTTTATGCTTATTCAGATCTTTATGGTTTTCAAAGTGCCTGTATGGAAGCTGATCTTTGCTGCAACATTATGATATAAATGGTCACATTTTATAGATGAAGAAACAAAGGCTTAGAGGTGGCTTGCCCAGGTCACACAGCTGGTACCAGTAACTGTTCATATTTGAATGTCCTATGTTAAGTGTGTTAAGCCCTCTTAATCCTCATCTTATAAGGTAGGTAGTGGCGTTGTTAGCCTCATCTTACAAACGACGAAACAGAGCATCAGAGTGGTTAAGTGACTTCCTCAAGGTCACCCAGGTACCCTCTGCTCTATCATGTCTCTAGTATAGCTGGGGAGGCATCGAGGCCATGCCCCCAGACCTCCTGATCAAAGTGGCATCTTGTTACCTGTCTATTAGCTGTAAACTGGACAAGTGGGTAGAAGCCACTGACAAGCAGCTCTTAGCTTTACCAAAATAAGCCTTTCTACCTGCCTGCACTGGCAGGAATGCTATGAGAAAGCAGTCACGCCGGGGTGGAAAGTGAGGATCACACTTTCTGTGCAGGAGGGGAGAGGACCTCAGCTGAGAGTTCAGGAATTAATTTTGTGTCAGTTGGTATTATTCAGCGCTTTCCTCCAGAAGGCTCACTGACTTGGGCCAGATGGCCAGGTCCAGGCTATAAAAGCCCTTCTGCTTTGCTGAGGAAACTGTCGGTTTACTTGAGGGAAGAGGGCTGGGGCAGGCCAGCCCCTCCAAGTGGATCCCCAGCAGGGTCGCTGCCACCAGAAATGTCAAAGGTCTCTAGCTCAGGAAAAGGAAGCCAGGAGCTGTCAGCGATGCACACGGACTCGGGGTGGTGGGAAATTCTGTCTCTGCCGCACGGAGGATGTTAGGAGGCCCCAGCCGAGCTGCTATACCAGTACCTTAGAGATATACGTCAGAGGCACGTCTATGCGGAGGTGACCCAGACCTGTTTACTACCATGAGGAGTCTCTTCTCTTTCATCCATCAAAGCAGTAATTCAGCTTGGAGAAACCTGAATTCGTTTCTGTCACCTGCCCCTGACATCCCCAAGCCCCTTTCAGCTCTGAAAGTCTATGACCCTGGGCTCCTGCATCTCTCCTGCGTCTTGGGGGCAGGAGAACAAGTGGATAAGGCCACAGAGGCTCTGGGTCAAGTTTGAACTCTGTCACTTGTTAGCAATACATGCTTAGATATGATACTTAACTAGTATAAGCCTCCATTTCCATGCCTGTAAACTGATGATAAATATTACCAGGGACTTCGTATAGTTACTGTGAGGATTATGGGAGGCAATGATAGCATCTCTCAGGGTGGTGGGAAGGTAAAGCAAGATGACACAGGTAAAATGCTCAACAAAAGATATTACACAGCTTAATGGGTATACCATCAGTGCCTAATAGATGCTGGCCATCATCATTATACAACCAGCAGTGACTCACCTCCTTGCCGGGCACTGAGGGATAGTTCCTCCCTGACCACAGGAGGGAATGGGGAGCAAGACCCACACACTGACCAGACTCCCCACCCAGGGGATCAGGTGTCCCTCCCAGCACAGATGAGAACAGTGGGTGCTCAGAGAAAGGGCATCAGCTCAACAGAGGTGGTGGGGAGAGTGTCATGGGGGGCCCTACGCCGAGAAAGTCAGATAACCAGAACTTGAACCAACTCCAAGCTTCCGGGTGAAGTGTGTGCCCCGGGTTTCATGGCTGGGTGGTTTAACATGCTCATTTGCAAACATGCTAATGAGGGGCCAGATTAATCTTGTAGAGCTGGGCTTTACTAGCCAGAGGAGGTCTTTCGGCTGGGTTTTACAGTGGAAGGGCATAATTAGGGAGGAGCCTGCCAGAAGCACTAATCCAACTGGGAAATTCTCCCTAAGTGTTCTCTGGGGAGCAGGGTGTGTTTCTGGAATGACAGACTAGACTCATCCATGCACAGCTGGCAGTGGAGCTCAACTGGAAGAACCATGAAGGAACGGGTGTCTGGTGACATGGGCCTCACTGCACAGCTTCCCGCCTTGAGGCTAGAGAACCCCTTGACCTCCTTTTAGCTGCTGGAGTCTCTCCTCTTTCATCTCTCAAAGCAGTAATTCAGCTGATGGCCCAAACAGCCCATAATGCCTGCTCAGTGCAGGTTTGGATCAGAATATTTTCACATTCCAAAGGAGTTCATTTGGGGCAGATTTAGAAAATTAGAGAGTTTGATTTAAGTTTGAACTGACCCACTGGTACACATGGCGCTGAGAGAAGAGGGAAGTCAGGGTGGGTCCTGACATCAGTGAAGGCTTCCTGGAGGAGAGGTCGGAGGTACTGGGAAGGCAGAAGTGAGCAGACAGGAAGGAGGCCTCCCAGAAGCTAGGATACAGCACAGACATCAACAGGAAGCAATGGTACCCCAGCTGGGAAAGGTGGATGAGACAGAGCTGCTGAGACTGAAGTCTGCAAACCAAAGACTAATGTGGAGGTCACCTGCCTTCTCCCTCACCCACTGGGGAAAAAAAAAGGTTTCCATTCCCCCAAACTGGGAGGGGTAAAGGGCCTGGAATCTCCTCAGAGTCACGTGGAAAGCTTATAAAACTGTATCTGCATAGGCTCTGCCCCAGACCTAGGGGATCAAAGTCTGGGCAGAGAGGACCCACGAGACTCTGCTTTTCACCTGCTCTTCAGGGGGCCTGATGTGCAGCAGGATCGATGTTAACTGTCCCTGCAGAGCTGAGTCGCCAACAAGAAAAGACAATAACTGAGCTTCACGGTCCTCAAAGCCCTTTCAGGAAACTGGTACCCTGATCATGTGGCAGGGGTGATTCTGCCCCCTATTTCAGAGAGACAGAGGTAGTCTGGGAGTGGTTCAGAGACATCCGAAAGTCACAGGGCTAACATGGAAAAGTCCAGATGGGCGTGAACCAAGATCTCATCACTGATCGCATCACTGTTCTTCCCACTTCCCCAAAAAGGGGCAGCCCACTTTCATTCCAGCCTTTTCACTCCAGTCTCAACTTTGTCAGGACCCCTCACGGAGCACCTGGTCACTGGAGGCAACAGCATCCCTCCGCCTCCTCAGCCAGTCTCTCCAGGTCCCCTGGAGAGGGGACACCCCCTGCCGTGGGGCTGGGACATTCACCCTCATGGGCACGGAGCATGATACCCTCCCCCACTCACCAGCCCTCCTCTACCACCTGCTTCCCCCATCGAGTCCCCATCTTAATTTTATTCATTTGATTTATTAACATCTAAGTGGCAGAGTCATCCTGGTCAGCATGGCCAATCAATTCCAGGGTTTAATTCGGTTTTTCCTGATTGGGTCTCCGGTCACTGTCTTTCTGCTCACCAAAATCAATACTTTCACCTTGTGCTTCAAAGTCAGGTCCTCTGCAGGGCCCTTGCCTGTTCCCCCGGACCTAGTGCCGTGGCCAGAACGCAGCTGCCCTTCCCCGGTCAGCCCACACCCCCAGGCTGCTCGGGGCAGGCTGCTGGCCGCCCCACACATCCGAGCTGCTGCATTGCTGCCAGTCCTGGGAGAATAGGAACGCACCGCAGCCTCGGAGAACAAAACCTCTGGACCACAGTCCCTTCTCCTCGTCTTTCTAGGGGTTGGTCACTGAACCCCTCTGGAACTCTTTCCTCATCTGTAAAGTGGCTGGAAGTGCGAATTCAGGAAAGAAGGTGTCAACTACCAGGCTGCCTCATTTACACTGCCTGTCACTCAGCGCCCCCATCCTCATCCCCGTAGTCTCAGACAGAATCTATGTGGGTGTGGCCTGCCTTTCAGGATCGTGCTTTGAACCCAGCTGGACTGCAGGCCCTTGGTGGATGGCTTCCCAGCAGTGCCAAGACCAGGGTGAAGCCCCCAGGGAGTGTCTGGCCATCCAAGACCCACATCTTACCTCTCCCAGTGGCTGCACACGTTGGGGTCCTCGGGGTTCAGGGAGAGGATGATTTGCAGGAGGGAGCAGACAATGAGTCCTGCCGCTGAGCGCACCATCCTGGGCCCTGCAGGGAAGAGCAAAGAGAGCAGTGTCATTCATCACATCATCTTCCCAGGCATCTGTTTGGCACCGAGAATCCTTATATGAAGTGGCGGAAGAGGTTCACTAAGCTGGAAAGTTCTGCATCATCATCATGTAATGAGCATCTGATATTTCACACTTGCAGGCTTTGACTAACACAGTAACGCTTCACCAGTTCTGAGTAACTGGGTAGTGGGAAGCCTGAGTCAGGGAAACGTTAAATTTCTGGCCAGAGCGTCTCAAAGTTTTTTGAGAAGCTTTTAGAATGGACTGCTTTTAGAATCTAGTGAAAGTCACAGAACTTCTCCCCTGAAATATGCCCATATGCACACCATTTGACTGTGATTTCAGGGTGTCCTGAAGCCCCTGAGTCCATCCTTGGACCAAGAAACTCTGATCTACTACCTTAAAAGCAGCACCCTCCCCTGTCCCTTCTCCCTCAACCTTTTTTTTTTTTTTTTTTGGCCGCCCTGTGCAGCATGCAAGAACCTAGCTCCCTGACTGGGGATGGAACCCATACCCGCTGCAATGGGAGTGGGGAATCCTAGCCACTGGGCCACCAGGAAAGTCCCTCATCTGTGTCATGCTTTGCCCATTCACTTCCTCTCTCGACTCTTCCCTTCAATGAAGACAGAGAAGAAAGATACCTGGTGTGGCCCTGGGGACAGCGAAGCTGAGAAAATCCTTCTTGGCAGCTCTGGTCAGACAAGTTGCCCAGGAGGCTGGCCCTTGCTCCTCTTGCTCCCATGGCTATCACCTACTGACACCCGGGGCAATGTTCTCTGCACGTCATGCCCGCCGGCAGGTGAAGGGCTTGGACAGTCTGGTAAGGGGTTTGAGGAAGTGGCTTGATCCCAGCCCCTAAAGTGACAGCCTAAGACAGGCGTTAAGTGGGCCTACACAGAGGCCGACCCCCTGGGGTCCCTGGAACTGAGGATCCCCCATCAGAGGGCTCCTCATAGAGGCAGAGAACCATTAATGTAGGGACAGCTGAAATGACCTCTGAGGCTCCCTGCTGTCCAGGACTCCATGGTTCTACAGCCTTAGAGAACTGGCTGAGGGGTCCCATCCTAGTGGGGCTGTGGCGAGGGTTGGGTGGGGGGCGGCCAGAGCTACCTCCAGGGGACCTGCAATCCATACACGCTCCAACGTCAGCTACAGACTGAAAGAACACTGTGACTCAGAGAGACAGCGCTATATTTCATGTGTTCATAGATGTGACTGTGATTTGCTTAAAAGCTTTACCAAATTCAGAGGAGCTTTTATTCTCAATCAGCCACACACACACACACACACACACACACACACACAAAAGGCAGCTTCTAATAACTGGGAGCAGGGATGGTATAGAAAATATTTTGACATTGAAAAGGGGTCCCCAGGCTTGAAATGCTTGAGGATTTCTAGTCTGCTGGCCGAGAGTTTACCGACGAGGAAGCGCTCAGCCTTCTTGGGGGCAGTGGAGAGCGGCAGGGACGCTGCACACGCCCCCAGGCTGTACTCAGAGGGAAGCCAAATGGAGCTCCTGCCTTCGTGAAAGGTTAAACTCTCTCCTCCCCTGCCTCAACACTTTGCTTGTTAAACTCTTTCTTAGCAGCTCCTTCAAAGATAAACAAATTGTCACAAATGCTATGTAACCATGGGGGTCCAGTTGATGATTAATGAGGCTTTTCTCTCTGTTTGAGATCTGGAGATAATGGATAAATGGATTCTGAAAATCGGCTAACCGAAAGAGAAAAGCGATTCTGCACAATTCACAGTGTCCAGCAGTCACCAGCTGCAGTCACTCCTCACTCAGCCACCGGCTCACCCTGCCAACTCCATCAGTACCTGGAGAGATGGCTCGGCACTTCTGGGCCTCACAGTGCTAGGGCTGCCGGGCATTTCAATGTATTCTCCTCCCAGAGAAGGTGAGACCTTGCCCTTTGGGAAGAGAAGGAACTGCCCAAGACAGGCATTGAGTTTGGGGGACGGGCATCTTCTTCCAGGTGCAGGTTGGGCTGATCGGGCATCAGATACAGAAACAAAGGACGCACAGAAAGGTATACAAAGTCTGACCGCCAGGCGGAAACGCCTGGTCTTGATTCTCTCCATGCCCTTGTCTCCTTACTCTGTTGTGGCTTTTTTATTATTATTATTTGGCTGTGCTGGGTCTTAGCTGCAGCAAGAGGGACCTTCAATCTCTGTTGCAGGCATGTGGGATCTAGTTCCCTGACCGGGGATCAAATCTGGGCCCCCTGCATTGGGAGGTCAGAGTCTTAGCCACTGGACCACCAGAGAAGTCCCTGTCTCATTACTTCGGCTGATCCTGTGTGTTAGTTGCTCAGTCGTGTTTTTGGAACTCACTGGACGGTAGCCTGCCAGGCTCCTCT
>SJYV01005752.1:18145-61525 GCA_006410875.1 Neotragus pygmaeus | reverse complement strand
TGAGGGAGAAGGGACAGGGGAGGGTGCTGCTTTTAAGGTAGTAGATCAGAGTTTCTTGGTCCAAGGATGGACTCAGGGGCTTCAGGACACCCTGAAATCACAGTCAAATGGCTGTCTCTTATACACATCTAAATTTATGAAGCTTAGAATATCAAAGGGTGAGGCCACCTGGACTAGTGGAGATGTGCTCTCGCTGCTTTTGATCCATGCTGGTGGGACAGGGGTGGCAACTGGAGGTAACTTGGATCCTGACTATAATTGAGGAGATCTGTTTAAATCTTTGTGAAAACCTTTCCCTCTGAGTCAAATCTGGACAGGACAGTTTGGCTGATTCCCACTGAGATACCTGGACCCCTGGGCACAGAGAGGGTAACAGGTGTTGGAGAAGCACGTAGGAGGTGGAAGTGGCCAGCCAGGTGGACCTGACGCCTCACTCCTCAGTTATCGGAGTGTGTCAAGGCTACAGAGCAGAGGGTGATCCCCAGGACTCACACCCAAGCCTCGAACAGCCGGTCACCAGTATTCACAAAGTTCCCCGTCTGAGGCCAAGTCTGCCTCTGTGGTGGTATGGTTGGGGGAAAAGAGGCCAGCCTGCGGGCACAAGAGTTGATCTCTCTAGGATGCCCTTAGCCCTCAGGCTCTTTCTTTGAACATAGCCAGTCTAAAAGATGCAACCTTGCCCCCCTTCCCTCCTCCCCAGGTCACACCAGTCTCACTCTCGGTTTTTTTCTCACCCCTGAGCCTTGCTCCCCTGCCCTCAATGCCTTTCTCCCTCAGTTCTGCACCTCCAAACACCATCCATGCCCAGGCACCCTCCCCTCTGCATGGCTTGGCACCTACAGCATGCCAGGCACGCTACACTCATCTAGCTTACAGCCTGGCCACACGGTCCAGCGCTTGTCGCCTCCCGTCTTGCCCTGACGTCTTCGCCAGCATGTTGACTTCATCTTTCTGACGTGTCTGTAAATGCTTTGAAACTCAGGTCAAGTCCTAGGCTGTTGCCAGTCAGTTCCTTTTGGGATCTGATCTGAGAAAATGTGTTTCTACTTGTCTCAGCCACTTCACTGAGGTGGAGTGAAGAGCAGCCACAAAGGAGCCGTCCCCACATGGGGGCAACTCATCGCTATTAACTTGAATGGGGCTTCTCCAGGCTCTCTCTCTGAGGACAGATCCCAACGACATATGCTTATGAGGTGCTGAGGGAAAATCAATCCTGCCTTGGTGGTTATTAGGCTGACTCCGTTCAGAGTGACAGAGGTTAACACAGCAGGCACTATCTGATTCGGGGCATTAATAATTAAATAAGAAAATGCCCCTGGTTTCCCTTCAGAAGAAGAAAACATGTAAACAGCTCAGCCGGTTCCCTCCCCTCTGGTCCCTGCTCCCCGCACAGTAAGCCGCAGAGGAGGGAGTGAAGTTCTAGAGGTGGGGAAATTTCTTTCCCGATTGGCTGCTTTACACCTGCTCACCTGGAGGTGAGGCTGACACCTGCCCACAGGTATAGCTACTCTGCACACCTGGCAGGGCCTTAACTAATCAAACTCCTGGAGTACTACTTGCCCAGCCCTGGGCTATGCTTCCAGGATGCAAAGAAATAACCAAAGTTAACTACAGTCCATTTTCAGAGGCTAAAGCAGCAAGCAGTTGAGTCCCCTGGAGTCTTATAGAAAGCTTGGTGGAGCAAATGGGACTAAAGACAGACCCTGGACAGAGGAGCCTGGTGGGCTACATACAGCCCACGGGGTTGCAGAGAGTCAGACATGGCTGAGTGACAGAATATGGAAAGGGAGGGCAGATGAAGGGCCTTCGGGGCAAGTACTGCATAAGGCAGCATGTGGAGGCGGGAACGTGCAGGCGCTGGTGGAGAGTCTAGCGGGGGTTTGCACTGGCAACATGGGAAACTTTGGCAGACATTTTCCAAAGTTGGGTTCTATGAAGCACTAGCCCCATGAGCTATTAATAAAACCCCCCAGACCAAGGTTGCCATGAGTGACTAAGTTTAGGAAATGCTGCATGCTATGTCCTCATCTTAAATAGTCAGTGTATCTGAGCAGACCTTGGGCTCTGCGAAGACCCAAAGTAAAGACACCTGTTTGGTTGTTTCACCCAGTCTTTCCCATAGAACTTTCTAGTGACCTCTGTAGCAACAGAGTTCTTTGGGATGCTAGTTTGGTCAACTCTGCTCCTCTCCATCAAGTCTGGAGGAAGTCCCAGTCCCGACCATCTGCATCCTCAGAGTTCGTATCCTCCTGTTTATGCTAACACTTGAGAGCCTTCTGTGCTTGGCATCTGGTGTTAAAGGGACTCTACCAAAGGGTATTAAAGAGACATCACAGCAAAGGATCCCTCTGCCTCGCCTGGGCCTTCTGTCCTGGCCTGGGTCAGCCTTGCAGGCTGAGCAGACCTTAGAGTTGGCAGCATCCTCTGAAGATCCCGTCTTCTCCTGGGCCCCTGCCAGCACCAGCACCTGTAGAATCCAGCTTGTCTCTCTGATGGCAACAAACACCTGGCCAGACACCAGCTGCTCACATTAGTCAAGATGCGTAAGACCAGGGCAGAGGGCGGGCAGACAGATGGCCTCTGCCCCAGGATCAGCTGTGATGACCTCACGGTCCATCTGTGCAGAAATCTTCCCCCACCTGCTTCGCTTCCACCACCTGCCTTCTCATCCTGAATGTGCCAAACTCTTGGACACTGGAACCTGGTCCATGCACCTGAAACCTGCTCTCTGTCCATCCCAGCCTCCTCCCGGGAGCCCTTCCTCCTCAGCAACTTTGCGTGGGCAGCAGGGGTGGCGGTGGCCAGGCTCTGGGCCCTGGGGGGTTTCCAGTCACAACGCTGGGGATCGATTGGTCGTAGCTACTTGGAATGCTCTCCTGAGGAATGGGGCTGAAGGGAACATGCCGTGGTTGATTCGTGATGTCTGTTGCAGGCGCAGGATGGGAGAGGGACACGTGGGTGCCACGCACTGCTGTCCCCGTCCTACGTTGCTGAACGGTCGTCTTCACTTTGAAAAGTTTTCCTCTCGTGTATGAACCATCTGGGTATGGCCTCAGCTCTTCTCTTGGAGCCTTGGAACCTGTCCATCATTTTTCTTTCCTTTGTGTGTGTGTGTTAGTTGCTCAGTTGTGTCCGACTCTTTGTGACCCCATGGACTATAGCCTGCCGGGTTCGACTCTCCATGGAATTCCCCAGGCAAGAACACTGGAGTGGGTTGCCGTTCCCTTCTCCAGGGGACCTTCCCAACCCGGGATCAAGCCCAGGTCTCCTAGCACACAACTAAGACACAAACACACTGCTTGAGGGCAGGGGTTTTGGTCTATTGTGTCCACTGCCATCCCCAGCACCCAGAGCATTGCTGGTACAGAGAGGGGGCTCAAACCATCTTTGTCGACTCCACAAATTGTCGATTCTACAGCTAACCACCTCCCCTGGACCTCTCAGCCATCCCGAGTCCCAGGACCAGGCACACTGCCTGTGTCTGTTCTGACAGAGGCCACCAAAAACCTGTACTGCCAACAGGTCTCAGCGAGGCACCCCACCCTGCACTGACATCACACCGCAGAGACGCCAGCCTGTTGGCGACGGATACAGCGGGCACCACGACATCCTGAGACTCCTGCCTGGGACACCCCGCCAGCGCCGGGGGATGTCTGTTCCTGGAACCAGCACAGGATGGGCATTGAAGTCCACTCAATAGCTCAAGCTGCAGTCAGCGGAGGGGACTGACCGGAGTTCCGAGCCTCATGAAAAGGCGCTTTCAGGCTCGGGACGCGGCAGAAGCAAACCCCAGAGTGAGACTGATAAAGCAAACACCTCACATTCTTCCCAGCGTGTGGGTATAGAGAGAGATTTCTATCTTCTATTTATAGAATACACACACACACATACACATGTCTCTGCTTTTTTCCCCGAATAAAACAAAAAAGCCAAGTTTGCACTCATTGGGGTAAATGCCAAGGTTATCATCCTGTCTAGCCGACCTTCCCCTTCATCTCCCCACTGCTCCCAGCTGGTCCCCAGGCCCCGAGCCCCGCCCTGTTTCCTGGCCTTGCTGGGGTCTGGTTAGTGCAGATGAAAAGAGGAGGCGCGATCAGCCCATAATTCAGAGCTTCACCCTTTGCCTTGATGAAGCCTCCGACCCTCCAGGAATCCCTCCAGGGGCCGGGCTTATGTTGAAGGCTTTCTAATCTCCCTGCACTTAAAAAAACGTTTAAAAAAAATAAATCCATAGCTCTTAATCTCCAAAAGAGTGATTCCCTGACCGCAGAAGAGCAGCGGAAATTCCCAGCGTCAACATGGAGGCCCTGCCAGGAGTCTGCCCACCGAGGTCAATCGGGATTGGAGTCACCTCCTGAGACACGGTAAACGTCCCCGTCCTAGGGCTCCACCAAACCGGTAAATTCTGCTTTCTCCGCACCCGGGAAAACTCGGGCTGCAAATCCTGACAACGGCACCCCCACGGAGAACTGCAGTGCCCATTAATCAGGGTCAGAAGGCTGGCATGCCCCTGTGCCCTCAAGCCCAGAGGGGACCAAGTGGTCCTGACATTAGTCAGGTTCAGAGAGAAATCACAGCATATCCCCGGGGCAGGGGAGGAGCGGGAAGGCAGAGGGGTTGAAGCCAACAAATTCGTGAAGCATCCGCTCCCTCTCCTACAGACGCAGCCCTGGCCCCTGGGGCCTCAGCCATTCCCAGGCAGGCAGCAGCTGTGCCCCCAGCCTCCAGCCCCTCTGAAGATGAAGGGAGAAAACTTATCCGTGTTCGGAGGCCATTTCATTTCTCACAGAGCAGTTATCTCCATCTTTCCATTTCTCTGCAAATCAGGGCACACCCATCTGGCCTGGCCAACCCAGAGGCTGCCTGAGCCCCCCCAACCCAGCCCGCTCCAGGCCTGCTCGGCTCCCCTCTCCCACTTGCTCCCAGGGCTGTGGGGTTCTCTGAACTGGGGGAGTCCCTTGCACCCTGGCATTAAGTCATGGCCACATCCCCAAAACCTTCACAGACAAGCCAGTCACTCAGGGCCGTACAGCCCCACGGGGATTGGTCCCCATTCCCTCCTGCTCTGCAAAGAACATTTCTAAAACATGAGATGCAAACACAGATGCTCAGATGGGAAAAGAGCTCTGAGGAAGGGGGCCCTGTAGAATGACCCATCACCTGGTCAAGTCTCCCCCCTAAACTAATCTGTGAAGGTGAACGGCTGGACAGCAAGCCACATGGGACCAGACCCGGGAGCATCACGTGTCAACACCTCATCCCACAGAAGGGCAAGCTACTCCCAGGTGACTTAAAGCCCTCAAGTCACATAGCACACTGATACCAGCACTCATGGAAGGGAATAGCGGAGTTGGACTGACATGCCTTCAAATTCTGACTGCACCTTACTGGTTACATAGCCTGGATAAAGTCATTTTAACTACTCTGGGGCTGTTTCACATTAATCACATGAGAAAGGACCAACTTCACACAACTGTGAGGATATCAAATGAGTTAGCAGGTAAAGTGCTTGGTCCAGAATCGAGCACATAGAATGCACTCAATAAAATATTAGTTTCCTGCCAACTCATATCCCCTCCTTCTGCCTCAAGACCCTTCCAACTCTCTAATTCTGAATTCTAGAATTCCTAAGTTCAGTTCAGTTCAGTCGCTCAGTCTTGTCCGACTCTTTGTGACCCCATGAACCACAGATGCCAGGCTTCCCTGTCCATCACCAACTTGTGGAGTTTATTTAAACTCATGTCCATCAAGTCAGTGGTGCCATCCAACCATCTCATCCTCTATCATCCCCTTCTCCTCCCGCCTTCAATCTTTCCCAGCATCAAGGTCTTTTCAAATGAGTCAGTTCTTCACATNGAGAAGGAAATGGCAACCCACTCCAGTATTGTTGCCTGGAGAATTCCATGGACAGAGGAGCCTGGTGGGCAACAGTCCATGGGGTCACAAAGAATTGGACATGACGAAGTGACTAACGCTACACTATGGTATGGAACAGAGGGTAAGCTGACTCATCTGCTTCTTGAAGATTTCAATTTTTCTTAAAACTTTATCCCCATTTCCCAATAGCAATGGTTTAACCTTGTATAACACTCTGCAGGTTTTCAAGCATTTATATGTATAGGTGGGCGCTCATTCAGTTCCAACAGATTCAAATTAGTGGCTTACCCAATGTCATAAAATTAGTAAATAGCCAAGTTAGTTTTTGAATCTAGGTCTGTCTGGCCATAAGCCCAGTACTCTTTCCACTACGAGCAGCTAAATATCTACTGGAGTCACATCCTGAGTTGGTAATGGCAGAAATAGACTCTTAGGGTAACCCACTGTAGTAATTACATAGGTTATTTTAGGTTTTCCTAAGTTCACAGTCCTGAGTACCAAGAGATTCGAGCTAAAAAGAGAGTTGCTATTGTTAGTGGCTCTATTCTCTGGGGCAGTTGCCAAGAACTATTCACCAACCAGACTGGGCAAGAACAGCCCATGTGAGGGGGAGGCAGGGTGGCCACGAGGTTGTAGTCTCTAACCCCCTGGACTCTGAGCCAAGCTGTCCAGTTGTTTCAGCCTGAGCCAAGATGAAGAGAGCCAAGTTAGGCAGGAGTCAGGCATTCTTTTCAACAAAGTTCAACAGAGGGGAGGCCAAGGAAAGTAGAATTTTGGTGCATGTTTCTTACCAGTAAGCTGATACTAGGGAAAAGTCTGTCGAATAAAGGCAGGAAGGCAATGATTTAACCAGTTCTGCATTAGACGTTTCTCAAATAAGGGAGCAGAAGAGAATCCTCCAGAATCCCCAGTGTCCTTGAACCATGCATCTGCTGGTACATCAGTAGGACTGCCTTGATTCTATCTGTAAAAAATAATTCACCTGTTGATCTGTGCTGGGTCATATACAAAAGAAACAGTTTTCACATATATTTTATTTTCATATTTGTCAGAACACCAAGGCCTCTATAATCAAAGCCTTTAAGACATTATATTCACCACCTCCAATTACACAGACCTCTTAATTTCCAGCTCTACCCCTTGCTCTGATGCTCAGATGCAAAATCCTGGTCTATCTGGATTTTGTTTCAAACAGAATAGCAACATACTGAGAAAGAGTCAAAGGAATCGTGAGCTATTAGAAGATGGAGTTTGATTACTTTTAAAATAAATGTTGATAAGAGAAGACTTAGAAACTGAGGGGTAGGAAAGAAATGAGTGAAGTCATAGGCAGAAGTTCAAAGAGTGTTTTTCCTTAAGTTTTCTAGGAGAAATTTGCCTCTAGCTTCCTTTACAATCATTTTCTAGGACTTCCCTGGTTCAGTGGTTAGGAACTATTTGCCAGTGCAAGGAACACAGGTTTGATCCTTGGTTCAGGAATATTCCACATGCCCCGGGGCAACTAAGCCCATGCACCACAGCCACTAAGCCCCTGCTCTGCAACAAGAAAAGCCACCCACATCTGCACACCTCAACTGGAGAGTAACACCCACTCGCTAGTTAGAGAAAGCCCGTGTTCCATGCTCCCTACTGCCATTCCACAAGGCAACACAAGCACAGGAGATCTCTGACTGACCACCCAGTGAAGACCTGTGAGGGCTTCAGGGAAGAAAGGGTTCATAGCAAAGCCACACAGAAAAAAGTAAACATTTTACCACTAATTGAATTTTTTACCTCTTTGGCTGTATTACTTACTTCTGCAATGGTCTTTTTCACAAGTCTTTAAACTCTTTCTACCCTTCAGGAAACTGAAAAACCTTTGGGCAAAATCTGTCTTGAATCTGTGTAAGCCTGAATTTCCCAAACAAACAAAAGAAAGAAGGGTAGGAAGAAGCTGGGGAGGGGAAAAGGAGACGGAGAGAGGGAGGGGGAGCGCGAGGGGGGAGGGTGAGAAGGAAAGGAAGAAAAAGAAAAGGAAGTGAGGGAGTGGGGAAGAAAGGGAGAAAAGAGAAAGAAAGGAGAGGAAATCCAAAGACACTTTCTACGCTTTATCCTGACCTGTTTACATCCTATGCTGTCGACATTCAGTCCAGAAGCAACTGTGGGAAAAATGATGCAACCTCAGATGTTTAGGACGTCAGGACTGCAGCCAGGGAATTTTCACAGCATANAGGAAGAAGCTGGGGAGGGGAAAAGGAGACGGAGAGAGGGAGGGGGAGCGCGAGGGGGGAGGGTGAGAAGGAAAGGAAGAAAAAGAAAAGGAAGTGAGGGAGTGGGGAAGAAAGGGAGAAAAGAGAAAGAAAGGAGAGGAAATCCAAAGACACTTTCTACGCTTTATCCTGACCTGTTTACATCCTATGCTGTCGACATTCAGTCCAGAAGCAACTGTGGGAAAAATGATGCAACCTCAGATGTTTAGGACGTCAGGACTGCAGCCAGGGAATTTTCACAGCATACATGGAGACTAGCCAGACTTCAGCTTTGGCCAGACACTTAGAGATGATTCCACGCTGAATTCTCTCTTGCCAGTACTAGAATCCGCAGGACTCTGATTGACTCTTCCACAGTCGGACTACCATGTTCATCACACTCTTCCAGTTAATATTTTGAGGGAAAGGGGGAAAGTAATTAGAGAAATAGACCAGTTAGATAATTTGAGGCCACAATATTGAAATAAAGAATTTTCTTGAGTTCACTGTACCACCTGGGTAGCCCAATTACTTTAGGATTCTTCCCTAAAAAAATCAGAACATTTTTCTCTGTTATAATACCTTAATTGTACATTACATAATTAACATTCATTCCTTAACATCCACCTATACAGTAGTCAAACTTTCCCAATTATTTTCAAAAAGCAAAATTGTAGCAAGTCAAGACCCAATTAAAGTCCACAACTTACATGTAACTGCTATGTCTATTAGTCTCTTAATTGCTTATCTTGATTAAGATAACTCCTGATTCTCCATTTTATTTCATGACATTTACCTATGGAAGAAACTTGGTCAGTTATCCACACTTCTAGTTGATATTTGATCACTGATTATTCTGTATTTTAAAATCATTGATAAGATAAAATATTATGTATCCTCTCACCAATATTTATTTATAACAAGGCTTAGAGTAAGTAAAATAAGGAATATCAAATTTTGAGTTAAAACCATGAATCCTGTGCCATTCCCTGGTAGCTCAGCTGATAAAGAATCTGCCTGCGATGCAGGAGACCTTGGTTCAGTTCCTGGGTCAGGAAGATTCCCTGGAGAAGGGATAAGCCACCCACTCACTCAGTATTCTTGGGCTTCCCTGGTAGCTCAGACGGTAAATGGTAAAGAATCTGCCCGCAATGGTAAAGAATCAATCCCTGGGTTGGGAAGATCCCCTGGAGGAGGGCATGGCAGCCCACTCCAGTATTCTTGCCTGGTGAACCCTCATGGACAGAGCAGCCTGGTGGGCTACAGTCCACAGGGTCGAAAAGAGTCAGACATGACTAAGCACAGCACTTTTTGTTGCCAATAGCAGAAATCAGTCTTGACTAGATTAAATGGGCAGTTTAATTGAAATTGTTTACCTATGAATTATATTTTCCTGCATGTAAAATCTCAGAATAAAAATAGCTTAAGTAGAAGTCTGTAAAAGAAGTCTAGAGGAGGTCAGTCCAGGTCTGGCATGGCAGGTTCACAGCAGGGGCCCACACTCTCTCTCCACTGCAATGCAGTTATGTGGTTTTCATCTCAAGGTTGCAATCAAGTTACACTCCCATCTTGCCATCCAATCCCATCATTTTATGGCAAATAAAAGGGGAAAAAGTGGAAAGAGTGACAGCTTTTATTTTCTTGAGCTCCAAAAACACTGCAGATGGTTGAGTGCAGCCATAAAATTCAGACAATTGCTCCTTGGAAGGAAAACTATGACAAATCTACACAGCATATTAAAAAGCAGAGACATCACTTTGCCAACAAAGGACCATTTAGTCTAAGCTTTGGTTTTTCAAACCAGCAGCTGTGACTACTGGATTTTCCAGTAGTCATATACAGGTGTGAGAGCTTGACCAGAAAGAAGGCTGTTGTTCAGTTGCTAAGTTGTGTCCAACTCTTTGTGACCCCATGGACTAGACCATTTCAGGCTTCCCTGTCATTCACTATCTCCTGGAGTTTGCTCAAACTCACGTCCATTGAGTTGGTGATGTGATCCAACCATCTTATCTTCTGTCAGCCTCTTCTCCTCTTGCCCTCAATCTTTCCCCAACATCAGTGTCTTTTCCAATAGGTTGGCTCTTAGCATCATGTGACCAAAGTACTGGGGCTTCAGTTTCAGCATCAGACCTTCCAATGAATGTTCAGGTTTGGTTTCCTTTAGGATTGACTGGTTTATCTCTTTGCAGTCCAAGGCACTCTCAAGAGTCTTTTCCAGCACCACAATTCAAAAGCATCAATTCTTCTGTGCTCAGCTTTCTTTTAACTCCAGCTTTCACATCCATACATGATGACAGGAAAAACCATAACTTTGACTATAAGGATCTTTGTCAGCAAAGTGATGTCTCTGCTTTTTAATATGCTGTCTAGATTTGTCATAGCTTTTCTTCCAAGGAGCAAGTGTCTTTTAATTTCGTGGCTGCAGTCACAGTCTGCAGTGATTTTGGAGGCCAAGAAAATAAAATCTGTCACTGTTTCCACTTTCTCACCATAAATTTGCCACAAAGTGATGGGAGCAGATGTCATGATCTTCATTTTTTGAATGTTTAGTTTTAAGCCAGCTTTTTTACTCTCCTTTTTCACCCTCATCAAGAGGCCCTTTAGTTCCTCCTCGATTTCTGCCTTTAGAGTGGTATCATCTGCATATTTGTTCAGGGAGATCAAACCAGTCAATCTTAAGGGAAATTAACCCTGAACGCATGTTGGAAGGACTGATGCTGAAGCTGAAACTCCAGTATTTTGGTCATCTGATGTGAACAGCTGACTGATTGGAAAAGTCCCTGGGGCTTGGAAAGACTGAGGGCAGAAGAAGAGGGTGTCAGAGGATGAGATGGCTGGATGGCATCACTGATGCAATGGACATGAACTTGGGCAAACTTTGGGAGATGGTGAGGGACAGAGAGATCTGGTGTGCTGCAGTCTGTGGGTCCGCAAACAGTTGGACATGACAGGGCCACTAAACAACAACAACATCTGCATATCTGAGGTTGTTGATATTTCTCTCAGCAATCTTGATTCCAGCTTGTGTTTCATCCAGCCCAGCATTTCACATGATGTACTCTGCATATATGTTAAATAAGCAAGGTGACAATATACAGCCTTGACGTACTCCTTTCCTGATTTGGAACCAGTCTGTTGTTTCATGTCCAGTTCTAACTGTTGCTTCTTGACCTGTGTACAGGTTTCTCAGGAGGAAGGTAAGGTGGTCTGGTATTTCCATCTCTTGAAGAATTTTCCACAGTTTGTTGTGATCCACACAATCAAAGGCTTTAGTGTAGTCAATGAAGCAGATGTTTTTCTGGAATTCACTTGCTTTTTCTATAATCCAGCAGATACTGGCAATCTGATCTCTGGTTCCTCTGCCTCTTTAAAATCCAGCTTGTACCTCTGAAAGTTCTTGGTTCGTGTACTGTTGAAGCTTGAAGGATCTTGAAGATTACCTTGCTACATGTGATATGAGTGCAACTGTACAGTAGTTTGAACATTCTTTAGAGCTGTCTTTCTTTGAGATTAGAAAGAAAACTGACCTTTTCCAGTCTGTGGCTATTGCTGAATTTCCCAAATTTGCTGGCATGTTGAGTGCAGCACTTTAATAGCATCTTCTTTTAGGATTTGAAATAGCTCAGCTGGAATTTCATCACCTCCACTCATTTATTTGTAGTGGTGCTTCTCTAGGCCCACTTGACTTCACACTCCAGGATATCTGGGTCTAGATGAGTGACCATCTAGGTTATCCTATGACCACTGTGGTTATCTGGGTCATTAAGATCTTTTTTGCATAGTTCTTCTGTGTATTCTTGCCACCCCTTCTTAATATCTTCTGTTTCTGTTAGGTCTTTGCCATTTCTGTTCTTTATTGTGCCCATCTTTGCATGAAAATTTCCCTTGATATCTCCAATTTTCTTGAACAGATTTCTACCTAATGTTTCCTGTTCTACTGTTTTCCTATTTCTTTGCATCATTCACTTAAGAAGGCTTTCTTGTTTCTCCTTGCAGTTCTCTGGAACTGCTTTCAGTTGAGTATATTTCCCCCCTATTCCTTTGCCTTTCACTTTTCTTCAGCTATTTGTAAGGGTTTCTTAGACAACCATTTTGCCTTTGTGCATTTTTTTCCCCTTAGGATAGTTTTGATCACCACCTCCTATACAATGTTAAGAACTTCTGTCCTTAGTTCTTCAGGTACTCTGTCTATCAGATCTAATGCCTTGAATATTCATCACTTCCACAGTACAATTGTAAGGGATTTTATTTAGGTCATATTTGAATGGCCTAGTGGTTTTCCCTACTTTCTTCAATTTAAGTCTGAATTTTGCAATAAGGAGTTCATGACCTGAGCCACAGTCAGCTCTAGGTCTTGTTTTTGCTGGCTGTATAAAGCTTCTCCTTCTTCAACTGCAAAGAATATAATCAATCTGATTTTGGTATTGATAATATTGATCTGGTGATGTCCATGAGTGGTCATCTCTTGTGTTGTTGGAAGAGGGTGTTTGCTATGGCCAATATGTTCTCTTGGCAAAACTCTGTAAGCCTTTGCCCTGTTTTTTTGTACTGTAAGCCCAAGCATGCCTGTTACTCCATGTATCTCCTGACTTCCTACTTTTGCATTCCAGTCCTCTATGATGAAAAGGACATTTGTTTTTTGGTGTTAGTTCTAGAAAATGTTGTAGGTCTTCATAGAACCAGTCAATTTAAGCTTCTTCAGCATTAGTGTTTGGGGCATAGACTTGAATTACTGTGATGTTGAATGGTTTGCCTTGGAAACAAACCGAGATTCTTCTGTCATTTTTGAGACTGCACTGAAGTACTGCATTTTGAACTCTTTTGTTGACTAAGCTTACCTACTGTCCTCATCCATCAGAGGGCAGACAGGAGAAGCAAGAACTACAATCCCACAATCGCTAGAACGAAACTCACAATCACAGAAAGCTAACCAAAATGATCACATGGATCATAGCCTTGTGTAACTCAATGAAGCTCTGAGCCATGCAGTGCAGGGACACCCAAGATGGATAGGTCATGGTGGAGAGCTGTGACTAAACGTGGTCCACTGGTGAAAAGAATGGCAATCCACTTCTGTACCCTTGCCTGGAGAACTCTATGAACAGTATGAAAAGGCAAAAAGATGACACTGGAAGATGAGCCCCCCAGGTTGGTTGATATCCATATGCTACCGGAGAAGAGTGGAGAAATAGTTCCAGAAAGAATGAGGAGGCTGAGCCAAAGCAGAAACGATGCTTGGTTGTGGATGTGTCTGGTGGATAAAGTAAAGTCTGATGCCGTAAAGAACAATATTGCATAGAAAGCTGGAATGGTAGGTCCACAGTTCAAGGTAAATTGGACATTGTCAGGAAGGAAATGGCCAAGAGTGAACATCGCCATCTTAGGAATCAGTGAACTGAAATGGACAGGAATGGGTAAATTTAATTCAGATGACCATTATATCTACTACTGTTGGCAAGAATCCCCTGAAAGAAGTGGAGTAGGCCTCCTAGTCAACAAAGAAGGCCGAGAGCCAAAGAATTGATACTTTCAAATTGTAGTGCTGGGAAGACTCTTGAGAGTCCCTAGGAGTGCAAAGAAATCAAACCAGTCAATCCTAAAGGAAATCACACCTGAATATTCAATATAAGGACTGATGCTGAAGCTCCAATACTTAGGCCACCTGATGCAAAGAGCTGACTCATTGGAAAATACATTGATGCTGGGAAAGATTGAGGGCAGGAGGAGAAGGGGGCGACAGAGGATGATTAGAGAGCATCACTGACTCAATGGACATGAACTTGAGCAAACTCTAGGAGATAGTAGAGGATAGAGGAGCCTGGCGTGCTACCTCTCTGTGGGGTCACAGTTGTGTCAGAGTCAGACACAACTTAGCGACTAAACAACAGCAACAACAAAGTCCTGCTCATACCCTAATCTTGACAGAGACCCCACCTTTGAACCATTGTTTCAAAAACCTCATCAAATTCTTCTGAGTTGAGACACACAGTTTTTCGAGGCAGAAGCCTTTGTGTCTCCCTTTGCCTGGCAAGGTAATAAAGCTATTCTTTTCTACTTCACCTAAAACGCTACAAGATTTGATTCTGCACTGGTGTGCAGAGAGGGTGAGCTGAATAGTACATCCTTAGGGAACATTCTCATGAACAATTTACACTTTTCCCCTTTCTTATGGACCTCAGTGCACAGATCTGAAATAATTACAATCCTTGGTTCATGTCCAACTGCCAACAACAGTCCATGTAGGCAATTTTAATTTATTTGTAACTTTTTATAATATAATCCGTGAACCTACCAGAATTCCAAACAAAGCTTATATGAACATTCTTGGGCATGCCTTCTGGAGCACATTATGCATTCATTTCTGCTGAACACATACCTAGAACCAGAATTGCTGGGTCATGTGTTATGCAAGTAAGCAACTTTAGTAGATACTGCTGGTTTTCCAAAATGCTTAAACTAATTTGCACTACCACCAGCACTGAAAGTGCGACTTGCTCTAATTGTCAACACTCTCTATTTGTTGTCTTTTTAATTTTCACAATCCTATGGGTATGTAGATTATCTTTAACTCCTTAAAAGTTATCTTGTGCTCTGATTACTTTATACTAGCAAAGGATATGCTCCTGAACATGTCACCAGCAATTCCCTTCTCTTTCTTTGGTTGCATTGCACAGCTTGTAGGATCTTCGTTCCCACACCATGGATTGAACCCAGGCTCTCATAAGTGAGAGTAAGGGTTCTTAACTATTGGGCCACAGGGGGATTTGAGATGTCCCTATTAACTTCTTGATCACCAGATCTAATGACCTTACTTCAAACCTTGCCCTTCATCTCTTAGTAACATTTGACACTACTGACCACCACTTTCTTCTTGAAACTATATTCTTTTGATTTCCATGATATTGCATTATCCTAGAAGATATGTATTTATCCACAATATCAAAATCCAGTATACCCTGTAAGAAACAAAGGTTTTATTCTATCCATTTGGTGGTAAAAACCTACCCTGAACTATTATGAGACTAATCATGATTCTTCTCTATCCCACTTAATGTTAAATTTACATAATTTACTAAAGATGTATTAGTACGTGTATTTATTATGAGACACTTGGGCTTTCCAGGTGGTGATAGTAGTGAAGAACCTGCCTGCTAATGCAGGAGACATAAGACACTTGGGTTCGATCCCAGGGTCAGTAAGATCCTCTGGGGAAGGAAATGGCAACCTACTCTATTAGCCTTGCCTGGAGAATCCCATGGACAGAGCATCCTGGCAGGCTACAGTCCTTAGGATTGCAGAGAGTTGGACACAACTGCAACAACTTAGCATGCAGCACACACTGAAACAGGAGGGAAGGGGGCAGGGCAAAACCTTTGAAAGAATTTCCTAGCCTGAGGACATGACATAAACTGATTAGAACCAAATGGCAGATCAGTTGACTTCCACTAGACCTTGAGCCTCAGTACATACTCACTGTAACACAATGGTAAGCTAAATGATACACCCACAGGCACCACGACAGTTCCAAAGCCAACCATCAAAGACCACAAAGTTGATGGTAGCCCAGTTCCTGGAAATCCCCACCTCTTCCCTAAAATAGTTGGAATAATCCTCCCACTCACTGCATGCATGCATGCTAAGTTGCTTCATTCATTCATTCATTTCATTCAGTCGCTCAGTAGTGTCTGACACTTTGCGACCCCACGCCAGGCCTCCCTGTCCATCACCAACTCCTGGAGTTCACTCAGACTCACGTCCATCGAGTCAGTGATACCATCCAGCCATCTCATCCTCTGCCATCCCCTTCTCCTCCTGCCCCNCACTGGTCTCGTTGGAAGGATTGCCAGGAGGTATGGGGGAGGGAAAAAGTCAGAGGCTACATAGTATAATCCCGCTTTCCTAAAGCAAACAGTCCACACACACACACACACACACACACACACACACACACACATGCATGTTTGTAAACTGTTGGAGTTAGAGGATATGGAGGGATAATAAGAGGGATGTTGACAGGAGGGACTCCCTGAGTGGGCAGGGACTAAGAGCATGATGCAGGGGGAAGGGAGAGGAGGGCAAGTTAAAGAAAAAAAAAATTAAAGAACGAAAAATTTTAAAGTATGTTATGATTGCTGTCATGTGAAATTACTTTTGTGGAGACCTTCAGGTCTCAGTTTATCTGCCCCCTCCTCTGCCAGTGCCCCTTCCCAGGGTCCCTTGGCAGTAGCCCCAGAATATAAAAAGAAAGGAGGAGAAAGAAAAATAAGCAGCCTTCCACTGACTGAGATATGAAGACAGGTGATCAGATGGAGTGGGGCTGGAGCAGGCAGGATGGTAAGGGGCTCTCCACGTGGCATTAGTGGTAAAGATCCTGCCTGCAAATGCAAGAGACGTACGAGACACCGGTTTGATCCCTGGGTCGGGAAGACTCCCGTGGAGAAGGGCATGGCAGCCCACTCCAATATTCTTGCCTGGAGAATCCCATGAACAGAGGAGCCTGGCGGGCTACAGTCCAAAGGGTCTCAAAGAGTCAGACACGACTGAGCGACTTATCATACAAAACAAACACACGGTAGGGTTGGGACAGAATATCCCTCTGTGGTCAAGTCTCTGGGCCACACCAGCTGACCCCATGCCTGTCCCAGGGGCTGGCAGCCCTTTGGTCACTGTGTCTCTGCCCTCCACTTCATCCCTGCCCGTCCAGTACCTCCCTCCTAACAGCCTGGACAGTCCCCCACTTCTGTTCCCGTTGCAGCTGCTGCTGAGGGACTGGAGGATGGGGCGGGCAGGTCGGGGGCCAGGTCTCTGGTTGTCTTCTCTCCCCCTGGCCTGACACCCCGTCAGAGCAGAGGCTGCCTGAGGCAGGAACCTTCTCTCCCATTGCTTCATCTCCCCTGCCAAAATATGACGACTGGTTCCTGGATGTGGTTTCACCATTGAGCAGCAGCAGGGTCTTGGTGAAGTCACCTCGCCACTCAGTGAGTGTTTCAGTGTCCAAAGCTGCAAGAAGATGCTGGAAAGACCAGGCATGAGAAGGAAAGGCAGAGGCCCAGGGGAGGAGGGAGTCAAGTATCTGTGCCAGATGGGGGGAGCTCTCCAGCCTTCTTGTCTGCCCTCTGCCCTCCGCGCCACAGATCCTTCCCGACCTCCTCACCTCCCTTTCCCAAAGAGCCACGACCACAGGCACAAGCACCCTGGAGCTCCGCTGATGGGAAACGCTGATTAGCAGCATCAGTAGACTCTCCAGAAACGCCCCAGAGCCACTTAGGAAAAACCCTCTGTGTCATGGCAAGTAGTAACGCCAGATGGTCTAGACAGCCTTGGTTCCTGATTCTGCCTGGCTCTGTAAACTTGACAGTCACTTGGTCTCTCTGATCCTTAGCTTCCCCCTCTGTAAAGTAGGGATACTAGCAGGACCTACTTCATGGGTCTTTGTGAGAAAAGAAGAGCCCATTCAGCCTGGGGAGGAGCTGCTTTTTAATTGCTGTTGGTGATGGTGTCCCTGGATCTTTTCAGGGTAAGTCTGTCTTCCCACCCCTATACCCCAGGCACCTTCCTGAGCTGGACAGACCACACCCCTCTGTCAGTATCACTCAGAATGCAGCCCACTGGGGTTCAGACAAAACTCTTTGAGTAGGAAGCCTGTTGTCACGCATTACAAAGGTTAATTGCAGGATTCAACAGCAAGAGGGAGGGAACTCAGCCCACTCGTAAATACAGCCGATTAAGAAACAAGCATCATTTTGTAATGATGCCACTGGTAGAAATACACCACCTCATTTAGCACTTTTAGAGCCAGGCGGGAAGGTTTACCCTAGACACTTCTGCTGATGCCCAACCCCCTACCCGGGGGGCTTTCTTGTGCCCACCAGGCCGGCAGGGTACCACCAAGTATCACATCATCAGAAGCAGCAAGTGGCCTCGGGCCTAGAAGAACGCCCCTCCCTCTGCCCCCCTGAAGCAGGGCCTGCTGGAGCCTCCAGGAAGTCAATTAACAGCATCTGGCTAATTAAAGCATGATGTTACATTTCTCTTGTTGACTCAGTCGGAGCTGCGGCGGGAGCCTCAGAAAGGCAGCCCCCACATCCCAAGCAGCTCCCGCTTTCATGTGGCTCTGGGGAGACAAAGCTTCTCTGATCCTTTTGAAAGCTGTGGTCCCACCAGCCCCAGAGCAGGAGGCCAGGCCACCCACGGGAAGGACAGCAGTTCAAAGCCAGCCTGGCGGGCACCATGGGGTCCAGTTGGGATCGGGAATAATTAGGACATTCCAGACCATAAGAATCAATAACATAATTAACAAATATTGTGCTATTCCTCAGAATCTTGCTACAAATTATGCTGTCTTTGATCATACAGTGTTCCCTGACTGTTAATGACATGTAATGTTAATTACCAGAGAAAGAAAGCTACTCAGGAATATGACTTCCTTGGAGAATAATTAATATTCTTTGAGGAGTCTCAGAGCCTTGAGGGGGGCTTTCCCCCACCTGTGGCGACTTAGTAACTTGAGGAAGTCAACTCTACTCGTCCATGGGTAGACAGACCTGCCCCTTAAAAAGAGGGTGACTTACATAGAGTAGGCACACAATAAAGGCTTGTCAGCTGAAAGAAAGAACAGACAAACGGATGAAGAGGTTCACCTGAGAATCTAGTAGAGTCTTAAGATGTAAGGGCAAGGATGCTCTGGATCATAATCTAGCCACCCATTTTTCAAATGGGGAAACTGAGGCTCAGAGAGGGAAGGACTTTCCAAAACCACACCTCTTGTCAGTGACTAAATTTGGATGAAGACTCAGCTGTAGACCATCGGACCCATCCTCTTTTTCCCCACCATCACCCTTAGTCTCGGTGGAAGTTAGGAAAGATCCAAGGAACAAAAAAAGGAAAGTTTTAGGGGTTGAGGAGGTGCCCATTAGCCTTCCAATGTGTTGGGAATACTGCAGAATTATCCAGCCTTATATCTTTGACTTATTTGGAATTCCCCGAGTGGGGATAGACTGTCCCAATCAGCTGAGACACACTACCCACCCCACCCCCCAAAAAACATAGGCTGCATTCTGGGAAACTGCAGAGTGCTGATCAAAATCCTCAGAAGAAGGTCTCCTGCCCCTCAGACTCCTCCAAGGAGGAGATTCCTTCAAGGGAGAACAGAAAAGGGAGGAGCCAGGACCTTCTTCCTCCTGGGCACCCACAAACCATCACTGGCTTCTCCCTCACAGCCTTGGCAGACCCCCTGGAGAACCAAGGTCTTATCAGCCAGATCACTCCCAGCGGGAAGATGGGGATGTGGGAGGAGAGCCCTGGCCCAGAGGTCAAACGCTGGCTTCAGGTCCTGCTCTACCACCTCTGGGTCTGAGTTTCTTAACCCATCAAGAGAGCTCACCACCCAGATAATCACTTCCTTCCTGGCTGATATCCCTGGATTCTGAAAGGATGGAAGAAATTTCAGCTTCCTGGTGTTCTGGGGGGTCCTCGGTTTCCTCACCTACTCTCTCTGAATTTCCTTACTTCTTACAGCAAATGCTTCTCCCAGAGAGAACGGCTCATTAGGTCTGGCGGATCCCCAGAGAAGAGCTCCCAGCAGCTATGGGAGAGTCAGTCTTCCCGGCTCCAGAGAGCCCCAGTCCCATCGTCCCCAAAGTTGTGGGCTGGGGTGGGGGTGGGGGTGGCCAGGAGCAGGGTTGCCGGCTCTATTCACAGCAGGCCCTGGGAGGAGGGGAGAGGGAGGGGCCACCTCCCTGCCCCATTGCTGCCCAGATGCTCTTCAGTGACTGGCTTCTATCCCAAACTCAGTCACAGGCATTGACTGGGACAATACCCAGGCTGAGGGGGCAGGGTGAGGAGGGCGCAGGCAGATGTGCCTGGGGACGAGCCTCACCACGGCTCACTACCCTCCCCCACCACCACCCACCTGGCCTTGGCAGCCCCTGCCTGCTTCCTGGACTTTTCCTCCAGGAGGCCCAGCTCTGCAGCACCACTTACCCACCGCCTCCTCCAGCTCCCAGCCGAGCTTGGGCGCCGCCAGACCCCAGAAAAACACAGACCTCTTACCACGGGGGGTGAGGCAGTGACTGGCAAGCACATTCCTGAGCTCAGGCATCCCCATTTGTTCAATAAAAGCCCACTGTGGTTTCAAGTCACACCGCTCCCTTCACAGGATCTTCAGTGCTCTCAGGGGTTAGAAAGGACTAGAAAGAGGGTCTCTATTACAGAGACAAAATAAAGACACAAAAAGCAGGAGTGGCCCAATGAAGGAGTCGGGACTAGAAACCATACCTTCCCCTTCCTCCCACCCTACTTCCAATGGAAGCAGAACTTTGCTTTGCTGTGTTCATCACCTCCCAGCATCACTTTCCATGGTGGACACAACAGAAATTACTCGGCAGCTTGGTTACCCAGAGGCCTGGGCTGACCCCTGACATCTGACGGGGGCCCTGCCTGGGATCCTCTGGGGGCATGGGAGACCTCATCCTCCCCAAATTCTTGGTCTTCAGCCCTGTGGGCTCCTGACTGCGCTTCTCTCTGCACCACTCCTGTGCTTGAAATCTCCATGGAGAGAACTTTCTGGAAATCTCCCTTCCCTTGACAGGAGAACACAGACCAAGGGGCACATCCCCATTATGAGGACTGCCCTCACCACTGTGGCCTTGAGGATGCACAGGGTCCCTGGGCAGCAGGCAGTCACAGCCCAGCCTGCCTGTCCCCACCAGACGGCAATGGGGACTGCGCTCAGCCCAGGGGCCAGACTGCTCAGCTGGCTGCAGGGGCCCAGAGCCCGGGAATGAAGCCTTCAGGACCAGACTATGGGTTCCTGGGCATCCAGGCCTCCCAGGGAGCTGCTCTCTGCACACCCTCTCCATGCCTATACACACCTCCCCACAACCAGCCCCCACCCCAGCGCCCTCTCCACTTTGCCCTCTTCCTTCCCACCCCTCCAGGACAAGTTCTCCAAGCCTCAGTCCCCTTTACTCCTGCCTTACTCCTCTCATAGAAAATCTCCAGCACAGCAGACTGCCCTTCCACACTCGCTTCTTGCTGCTTCCTACCCAGGCTCTCAACTGTTCCATCTCCCACAGCACTGCCGTCTCGCTTGGAGCTGACTGGTGATGGATGACAGCTCTTCAGTGGATGGCCTGCTGGAAAGAGTAAGGCAGGTCCTCCTTGGCTTGATGACATGCCCGGGAAGAAATCTGGAAGCACTTCCTGCTCCCTTTGGCCACTGAATGAATAGGGAGGAGCCGCTTCTTATCCCACCCTCCAGAAGGCATCTGGAGCATGGAGAAGTAAAGGGCTGGGCTTTGGAATCAGGACCCCAGGCTCAAGTTCTGATTCCTGCTAGGCTCCCAGAGAAATCTGCGGCTTCTCTCCGAGCCTCAGTGGCCTCCCCTTACAGAGTGGCAGATAGGGTCATGGGAACTCATGTACAAACAGTGCCTGGCACAGGGCCTAATCCACGAGGATGCTCCCTAAATGCCAGCCCCCTCAGCCTCCCCCCTGCCAGCTCTGGGGTCCATCCAGTGCCCAACGATGGGTATCAGCAGCTCGGGGTAGTGATGCCCCGGGTCCCATCAACACGGATCCTGGAACATGGCCATCTCTGGAGCAGGATTGCCAACCAGTTCCCCAGAGACAGGCAAAAGCCCCTGCTCTGACACCCGGCAATGAGCAGCTTTGCACGAGACAGGCAGCCTGGCAACGCCAGCAGGCGTGGCTGAAGTAATTGATAGTGTAACCCTTGCTACCTGAAACAACAACATCATAACTGTCAGAGCAATTTTCCACTTCAGTAGTTTAACACCTGAACTGTTGCTGCACTCCTCCCCCCACCCCCATGCTTACTCTCTCCATCTCACTACACTGAAGTCAGCCTCACTAGGAGCCGGCCATCCCTTCTAGAATTGGTGGCAAACAGTCTTTCCCCGCAAGAGCCAAGAGGCTGCAGAATTAATTGGCACATGGGGTCTTCAGAGAAGAGGAGAAAGGAAACAGGCTCAAATGATCTATCTGGCATCTGTCAACATCTGGGTTATAAATAATCCAGAGATTTAACAGGGATTCCACCGTTAGACGGCCTGTGACTTCCTGCCATGAAGATGCAGCTATTTACTGGGATCATATTTATTTTCCTAGAATGAGAAGCAAAGCTTTGGAGGGATGTGAGAGACAGAGGCATCTCTAGGATGCCACCTGCCTGTTGGGACCTACCAGAGAAAGACACACACACTGGGGATGACACTTAACATCTTTTAACAACTGATGGAGGAGAAGAAATGACCAATCATCCTCACGCTGGGCCTGGAGGTACCCCTTTAAGCTGATGGATCTTGGTATAGTCTCAGCGAAGGTCGTGGGTCCCAAGGGAGAGCCTGGGGTGACAGAGAAGCAACCCAGCTATTTACCAATCAGTACGGAAGTGGTTCGGAGAAGGCAATGGCATCCCACTCCAGTACTCTTGCCTGGAAACTCCCATGGATGGAGGAGCCTGGTAGGCTGCAGTCCATGGGGTCGCTGAGTCAGACACGACCGAGCGACTTCACTTTCCCTTTTCACTTTCATGCATTGGAGAAGGAAATGGAAGCCCACTCCTGTATTCTTGCCTGGAGAATCCCAGGGATGACAGAGCCCAATGGGCTGCCGTCTGTGGGATCGCACAGAGTTGGACACGACTGAAGCAACTTAGCAGCAGCAGCAGCAGCATGGAAGTGGTTCAATACTTTAACAGCCATCTCTCTCTCTCTCTCTCTCTCTCTCTCTCTCTCACACACACACACACACACACACACACACACACACATCCTTCCTGGTGACTCCAGTGGCAACCCCCTCTTTCCCCAGGAAACCACCAAGTTCTCTGACAGCCAACAAGATTCCCTTCAGGGAAAACCAAGGGCCAGATTAGAACCACAATCAGGATATTGGAGCGGGCAGGGATCAAGGAGATGGATCGTGTCCGAATCGTGAGTTGGCAGATGTGAAACGGAGGCTGTGCCAGGTCACTCTGGGATGTACAGGCAGGGCCTGTTGGGACCCTGGCCCACTCTGCTCACCGTGATGCCTGTCACCAGAGCCGAGCCCCAGGTCACAGGTCACCACACCTGCAGTGACCAGGTGGATGCACACACAGTGAAGCTTAGAGGAAGGACCGTGGAGGGAGAGCCCCTTGGCCAAAGAATTTTCCCACCTCTGCTTCGGGAGGATGGCAGGGAGCATGGTGCAGGAAAGAGGCTGGGCAGACCCAAAGACACCAGCCTCTATGGGTCTGGGAAGCAAGCATACCTCAAATTCAGGACAGGAGGCAAACAGAGGTTAGGGAGGCGGGAGTCAGATCTTCACACCCTTTCTAATTTCTTCCAGTCTCACAGCTTAAGCGACATTTGTTAGAATCTATTAGATCTAGTAGGTCACTCCCACATTTCTCACTTCAGTGTAGCTTTGCCTGTGAACTCACGACTTGTGTTTCTACCTTCTTTCTCAATCTGCCTACACAGATATCTAACAGACATCTCAAACTGAACACACCCCACACCTGATCTCCCCTCAAAACCTGCCCCTCCTATAACCTTCCTCATTTAAGGGACTTGAGCCGACTAACTTGAGTCATCCTTGATTCTTCTCTTTCTCTCACATCCCTCACCTCACCTCTCAGCAAATTCTCTTGGCTCTACCTTCAAAACGTAGCCCAAATCTGGTTCCTTCTCCCAACCACCACTGCTCCAAACCTGGTCCCTGCTACATTATCTCTGGACTCAGAGAAGAGAGCTCAGCAAGCGGACATGCCCTGGGAAGGTCATGGAGTCAAGACCAAACCCCCTGAGCCCCAGCTCCGTCCCTTCACATGAGGCCTTGGGAGCCGCCTGCTACCAGCGTGAGCTCCTGCCCCCCAAGGCTCTCCCCTCCTCACACGCCAGGCTTCCAGGGGAAGCCCAGACTCTGAGACTGTGGGAAAGCCTTTTCAGCTCCCTTCACCTCGCTTACAGGTTTTAGAGGCGAATAAAGGGGAACGACTGAGCAGCTGAACTGACAGCTTGATTATATCAGCAAAGACCTTACTTTCAAATAAAATCTATTCTTGATTACAATATATCTTTGGGGATGACACAGTTTAATCAGCAACAAATGCAGTAATAGATGTGTTAAAATATGTNTGGAAGATGCTCTAGCAGCTGACAGCCCCTGAACCAGAACATGCACAGTCCTGGCACATCACACACAGATGATGCATGTACGTCACAGCCCGTGATGACTCCACGCCCAGCCACTGCCCCCGCTCCCTCCTCAGCCCCCAGGGAGCCATCCCGTCCACTCTCCACTTGCCTGATCACAGCTGGCAGGATAATATTCACCCTTGGAAAACAAAAAAAGAAGGACAAAAACTGCTTTAATCAGAGTGAGTGAAGAAGCGCACGTGTCTTGTCCTACCAACATCACCTCACACCGTCCCTGTGTGTCAGGGAGGTGACACGGTCCCACCACTGGACCCCACCGGTCTGGCCACAGGACACCAGCTCGGGCTGGAGGAGGAGCACCTCCTGCACACAGGGCTTTGTGCCGGGTGTTCCCTGAGGTCCCACCAGCATCACCACCCACCGCCCCACCGCGGCGCTGCTTCCGGAATCTCCTGCCATCTTTGTCCCTGCACTAATGTCACGGAAAGAGGACGTTGTTGGAAGCGCTTCAACAGGACTGCCAGCCCTCTAGCACCTGTCCTGCAGATGCCTGACAGAGGAAGATAAATGTATTTATAACATACAGCAAAGTGAATAACAAAGAATTTATAGAGTTGTCTCTGACAAAGCTGACAAGCCATGGCTGGCAGTTTTAATCAGTTCCCAGCTGAGCCCCGGAAATCTACAGGAGCACAGCTCTGACCTTTCGGGCTGATTTCTAAAGGGAAGGTTAAAGTTCTGCTGCAAACTTTTTTTTTTTTAATTTTAGATGAAAGAAGGGTGTGAGGTTGTATATACACACACCAACCTCCAAGGTGGTAATGGGAACACGGGAATAGGATTTTATTTTAAATTAATCCCCAGATGCCCCTCCTGCTGCCCCTCTGAAATGTTTGGCTCTCCGGGTGAGACACAACGTTTCCCATTTGGCTGATGAAATGCTCGCTTGCGTGAACGACTTGCAAATGGGCTGAAAATAAATGCGCTGCAGATTCCAAAGATTATTTTTGATAAATACGGGGCCAGAAAGAGGTCTAAGTATTTAAAAGGTCACTTTAAAGCCCTGCATCATTTTCTCCCCTGACCAGAGGCCTGCTGGGAACATCCCAAGTCGGTCCCACCCCAGGTGTTCCTCTTCTCCTGGGCAGAGCCGAGAGTCAGAGGCTTTGTATAGAAAAGCTAATGAAATTCAGTTTAACTGTAGCCAACCGTTTAAAGTTCTTTCTCTAAAGGCAGGCTTTGCACAAACACAACCCTCCCCTCCCATCAGGAGGAGCCATCTGGACCCCGCCTCGGAGCAGCTTCCTCAAAGCCGGCCCACTCTGCCCTCGGGCTGAGAACAGAACTGGGTACCAGGATCCAGGGACAGCTGCTGGCCTTGGGCATAGACGGCCCTCCGCACCCACCTCTGATTCGAGTCCCAAACCTGGCGGCACAGCAGAATCACCCAGGAGTGGCTCAGGAGAAAGGAGACTTTAGAAGACGCAGGTTCCTGAGCCCTCACCCAGCTCCACTGAGTACAGTCCCTAAAGATGGAACCCAGGAAGCTGAATGTTGGAAAGTTTCTCCCAGATCCTAAAGAGTAGCAGGGAAGTGCGGGCTTCCTCAGTCAACTCCGAGAAGGTAAATAGTGAAAACGCCTCTGCTCCCCAAACATTCCCTTCACCTCAAACTCACCCTTCAGACAGAGGCCCATTTCTATGGCACTTCCCACTCAACATGAACCTACATCTTATTCCTGCCTGGGAAATCCTTGGACAGAGGAGCCTGGCAGGCTACAGTCTATGGGGTCTCAAAAGAGTTGGACATGACTTAGCAACTAAACAACCTCTTAAAACAGGCCAGACAATCAGCTCCAACTTCTACTTAAAGATTTCTAAGTCCTCTACCCTGTGACTTTTGAACTCTGTGTTTTCAGAAGAGCCTACATGGCATCTCTTTGTAAATGCTCTTTAACAGAATGGGAGAAATATTTCTGATCTCATACACCTGATAAGGAGTTAATATTCAAAATATATAAGGAACTCATACAACTCAAGAGAGAAAAAAAAAAANACAATATTGCATAGGAACCTGGAATGTTAGGTCCATGAATCAAGGTAAATTGGAAGTAGTCAAACAGGAGTTGGCAAGAGTGAACATTGATATTTTAGGAATCAGCGAACTAAAATGGACTGGAATAGGTGAATTTAACTCAGATGACCATTATATCTATTACTGTGGGCAATAATCCCTTTGAAGAAATGGAGTAGCCATCATAATCAACAAAAGAGTTTGAAATGCAGTACTTGGATGCAATCTCAAAAAAGACAGAATGATCTCTGTGTTTCGAAGAGTTTACCCTTAGGTGTTGTGTTTATAAAGTAACTACTTCCCTCCACCACACCCTTCCACCCTGCAACCTTCTCTTAACTCCCATTTTTTTTAAAGATTTTTTTAAAAATATTTACCATTTTTAAAGTCTTTCTTGAATTTGTTAAGTATTTCTGTTGTTCATATTCTGATTTTTTGGCATCATCGCATGTGGGATCTTAGCTCCCAACAAGGGATGGACCCTGCACTCCCTGCATTGGAAGGCGGAGTCTTAACCTCTGGACCACCAGGGAAGTCCCTCCACTACTTTTTTTTTTTTTCTGTCACAAGTGTTTATCTTTCCCCTCCTGCAATTTTATGTTTTTATGGGGATACTCCAGGATGAGCCACATAAGGTCTTGACCACAAAATCCTTGAAAAAATTCTGCAGTTTCAAGTGCGTTTTGCCTGTGGAAAATGTAGACAAACTACTGCTCAGGATCCCTGGGCAGCCCACCATTCTTTTTGTTGTTAAATTGATTTTTAATTGGAGGATAGTTGTTTTATAATGTTTTGATTTCTGACAGACGTCAACATGAATCCTCTGTAGGGTATACTCATGTCCCCTCCCTACTGAGTTTCCCTCCCATCTCTCACCCCCAACCCACCCCTCTAGGTCGTCACAGAGCACCGAGTGCCAAAACTAAGACACAGAGCAGACAAATAATAAAAAAATGTAAAAGGATACCCAATAAATGGGCAGATTTTCAGATAATGTGACAATGTAAAGGGAGAGAGATTTAGGAATAGACTAATCCATTTTAGGGCTTTCCTACCTGCAATGCAGGAGACCCAGTTACCATCCCTGGGTCAGGAAGATCCCCAGAAGGAGGAAATGGCAACCCACTCCAGTATTCTTGCCTGGGAAATCCCATGGGGTTGAAAAGAGTCGAAGGCGACTGAGTGACTAACATTCTCACGGTCAGTTCCATCTAGGAGTCTGCCCCTTAGGGCCAGCTCTGCTGAAAGAGTCTTGCTTGTGCTACCCTGTTCACTTTCACCTCCCAAATTTTCTCAAAGGCTTCATGGTTTGCAAGGATGCAGGATAAAGGAAGCTAAAGTATGAGAGAGGTTTTGTATTATACGAGTTCTTGCCTTATACAAGGCTCTTTACATACATTCTCATTTTATACAACACCTCTATGAAATGGGCACATTGTCATCACCATATTTCAGAAGAGCAATCAGAGGCTTGAGGCAACTTGTCCAAGATCACACAGCAAACAAATAGGAGAGGCAGAATTATCCAGACTCCAGTGTTTACCTAAATAAAGACCCCTTTTCTGGTCCAGAAAAAAAGTGCCTTTTTCTGGTTTGTGAATGTTAATTACATTCTGTGGAGGAGCATCCAGGCAGGATCTGAAATTCCATTCAGCCCCCNAAGGCTGAGTGCTGAAGAATTGATGCTTTTGAACTGTGGTGTTGGAGAAGACTCTTGAGAGTCCCTTGGACTGCAAGGAGATCCAACCAGTCCATTGTAAAGGACATCAGTCCTGGGTGTTCTTTGGCAGGACTGATGCTAAAGCTGAAACTCCAATACTCTGGCCACCTGATGCGAAGAGTTGACTCACTGGAAAAGACTCTGATGCTGGGAGGGATTGGGGGCAGGAAGAGAAGGGGACGACAGAGGATGAGATGGCTGGATGGCATCACTGACTCGATGGACATGAGTCTGAGTGATCTCTAGGAGTTGGTAATGGACAGGGAGGCCTGGCGTGCTGCAATTCATGGGGTCACAGAGTTGAACACGACTGAGCAACTGAACTGAACTGAAACTGGTGCTGCCACTATGGGAAACAGCATGGAGGCCCCTCAGAAAACTAAAAATAGAATTGCCATATGGCCCAACATTCCCCTTCTTGGTATATATCCAAAGGAGACAAAGTCTCTATCTGGACGAGATATCTGACCCCCATGTTCATTGCAGCATTGCTGACAATAGCAAAGATAACATGGAAATACCCTAAGTGTCCGATGACAGATACATGGATAAAGACACCATGACGCGCATCTACATCTACATATAATGGAATGTTATTCAGCTAGAAAAAGAAGAAAACCTGTTATCTGGAACAACATGGATAAACCTTGAGGGTATTATGCTAAGTGAAATGTCAGAGAAAGACAAATACTGTATGATCTTGTTCATATGTGGAATTCAGAAAAGCCTTACTCATAGAAACAGAAAGTAGAAAAGTAGTTGTCAAGGACTAGGGGGTGCAGGAAATGGGAGATGCATGTCAAAAAATGCAAACTTTCAGTTATAAGTTAAATAAATCCTGGAGATCTAATGTACAGCATGGTGACTATAGTTAACAATACTGTATGGTATATTTAAAAGTTTCTAAGAGAGTAGACCTTAAAGGTTTTCAACCCATGCAGAGAAAGGTAATTATGTGAGGTGATGGAAGTATTAAACTAACTTATTGCAGAAGTCATTTCACAATTATATACGTGAATCAAGCCATCACATTGGGCACCTTAAACTTCCACAATATTATATGTCAGTCAGATCTCAATAAAGGCTGGAAAAAATACCCTTACTCCTACTGGAAACATTTTAAGCTGTGGTTTACACCTCAATTTAAATGAGGATGGAATTTTCCTTTGAGAGTTGGTCTTCTTGCCAACTTGCCATTGCCTAAACTTGAGTAATAATGATGCTAAATCTGTCAAGTTTATGAAATGTTTTCATGGCCACAATCTCATTGATTTCAAACAATCCTCTCAGAGTTGTTAGCAACTTCACTTTCTAAGTGAGAAAAGCAAGGGTCAGAGAGTCGAAGAAATTTGCTCCAAGACCTTCAGGCAACAAGAAGCAGAATTCAGGCTGTGGGACCAGTGGTCTAGTGCTCTTTCCACAGAAGAAACACTCCTCCCCAGATGCAGGAAATTGCTCTGTAACACTCCAGCCCAGGGGCTGCAAAGTCTCTGCTTGAACATCTCCAGGGATGGGTAACTCACTACTTCCTGGGGTGGGTGCAGCCCTCCCACTCTCGAGTGGGTAGAAGGCAGACAGCCCAGGAAAGCACCAGCTCTGGGGGGGCAGTGATGACGGTGGCAATGGGCTGGTGAATTAACGACACACACAATGCCCATGGGGCCCATCTTCCACGTGACACCTGGTGCCAGTTTGTGCTGGCACCTACTGTGCCCACCCAGAAACATTTTTCTTCCCATCCTTCAACTCAGAGCTATGCCCAGGAATCCCACAGCCCAAGGACAAAGCAAAAATTCCAGGGAGGAATGACCCATCCCCAGTCCTAAGGTTAGGGTCATTTAAGATGCTTTGGTTCCATTGTTTGGGAGTCTGGAGGGGAAATCCTCAGGTTTTTCAGCCTTCTGACTTGGCCTACAATTGTGAACACTCTAGACACACCTTCTGCACAACCCCACCGCCGTTCCCCACCACCACAGCCAGACTCTCAGGGGCTTCTTGGCACAAGGAAGGGCAGAGGGGAAGATCCAGGCCCAAGCACTGATGCCAGAGGGCCCACGATGGCACATGCCAGGCCATGGGACAGACCTTGGGATGCAGGAGGTGCAAGCACCTTCTGGGACCTTTTGGGGAAGTAGAGTGCGAGGAGATGGGAGGAGAGTGATGGAGGGAAGGCTTTGGCGGGAAGGATTATTGAGACCCCATGGCTGGGCTGGATTCCAGAGAGTCAGTGAGAGCCTGGAAGAGGCCATGATGGTCCCCAGAACTGGATGCAGCCTCCCTGAAGACAAGGCAAGACAGACTAAGTGCCATTCTTCCAGATTAGCAAAGGACAGAAAACAGCATAACAGATCTTCTGAAAGACATTCACTGTCTCTCATGATACAGTCATTCCCTCCACCCCCCACCTTTTCTTTGGTAATGGAACTCCAATTTGTTTATATGATAGATGGATACCCTTTCACCTCAGGAGGAGCACCAGCCCCAAAGGATGAGTTAAGACTGGTGATCTCATCCCCCTTGGCTTGTGATTAGTATAAGGGTGGGCACATGTCACCACTCTGGTATAAAATGTATTGAGAAGTCAGCTAAGAAGAACTTTCTTCCCTAAATAAAAAGACAAAGCCTCCTAAGGAAAACCTCTCCCTCTCTTCCCACTTCCTGCCAGGAACATGATTGTGATACCTGGAGGTACAGCAGCTACTTTATAACCATAAGGCGACATGCCAACATGCACAGGATGGTAGAGTCAGAGAAGTTAAAAAGCCTAAGTCTTCAATGACAGCATCAGACACACAACTTCCAGAAATCTTGTTATGCAAGAAATAAATACCTCTATTTGTTTAAAATACTGTGATTGGTGGGAGTTTCCCCTTAACCTGCATCTGAACTCTGTGCTAATTACTGTGAGTAAGATACCCAGTGCTGTCCTGGGCCTGAAAAGGACACACACACACACACACACACACACACACACACACACACANGATTGAAAGCAGAAGGAAAAGGGGAAGACAGAAGATGAGATGGCTAGATGGCATCACCAACTCGATGGACATGAGTTTGAGCAGGCTCCAGGAGTTGGTGGTGGACAGGGAAGCTTGGTGTGCTGCAGTCCATGGGGTTGCAAAGAGTTGGACACTACTGAGCGACTGAACTGACTGATGTCTAAATCCAGTGTTTATAAGTAAAACGACATGTCTAGAAAATATTTCTTCTACCTACATCAGTATGTTCTTTCAGAAAATATGTACATTCAATCACAAATGATAAACCAATCCAACTGAAAGAAAAGTAGACAGACAATTCTGAGTCAGCTCATTGGAATCTGCTTTCTCATTTTTATGATATAATATCTAAACAAATTTAATAACAGAATACTTCAAGCATATTTTTAACTACAGTTTATGATAAGATGGTGATTAATTACAACACCTTAGTTGTCTCACTTGCTTTCAAACTAGTCTGAAATTGAATTTTACTGGGGGTACCTCAGAAAACACTTGTGAATATTTCAGTTCAGTTCAATTCAGTCGCTCAGTCGTGTCAGACTCTTTGCGACCCCATGAACTACAGCACGCCAGGCCTCCCTGTCCATCACCAACTCCCAGAGTTTACCCAAACCCATGTCTATTGTGTTGGTGATGCCATCCAACCATCTCATCCTCTGTTGTCCCCTTCTCCTGCCCTCAATCCTTCCCAGAATCAGGGTCTTTTCAAATAAGTCAGCTCTTCGCATCAGGTGGCTAAATGATTGGAGTTTCACCTTCAACATCAGTCCTTCCAATGAATACCCAGGATTGATCTCCTTTAGGATGGACTGGTTGGATCTCCTGGCAGTCCAAGGGAATCTCAAGAGTCTTCTCCAACACCACAGTTCAAAAGCATCAATTCTCCGGCACTTAGCNTGGTCTACTTAGTTTACTGTGGACTCTGTTCATATCCGTGAGCACTTGTGTCTGAATTCCCAGATGTGGACTCTGCTTCCCCTCAGATGTACACGAGTGGATGGCAGTCAGGATAGCAAGATTGGGTGAGGGGAAGCCAGGCACTGAGAACATACAAATTTAAGGAGGCCCTGCCTCGTTCAGGTGCCAACCCTACACTCTCAGACCATGAGAGCCAGGGTCTCCTTAAATTTTTCAGCCCTAGGTATCTTGACTGCCTCACCTGGGTCCCTGCTCTTCAGAAAGCCTTACAGATCTGAGAATCAGAATCAGGAGAGAGAGAGAGAGGAGGTAGGGGAGATTCAACACCACAGATGTGTATAAGAGACAGGTATTTTCGGAGTCCCATGATTTGAGNGACTGCCTCACCTGGGTCCCTGCTCTTCAGAAAGCCTTACAGATCTGAGAATCAGAATCAGGAGAGAGAGAGAGAGAGGAGGTAGGGGAGATTCAACACCACGAAGAACAAGTGACTCAGGAAGGGAGTTCATTAAAATGCTTCAAGGGACTCCAAACTGCAAGAGTGTCTTTTTTTAAAGAGAGGAATTTAGCAAGAAATCAATCAACACACATGCTGATAACTTGTTCCATGACAAAAAAGAAACAAAAACCCCATCAATTTCTCAGCCTTTGGGTAGCCGGTGTCTACTGCCACTACTTAATTTTCTAGAACTTTCACTCTCCAGATATCACAAAACATGGTTAATCTGTCAGCCCCGGGAGGCACTGCCAGCACCTGCTTCAGGGGGAGTTGATGGTTTTGGAACCTGTGCCACATGAGGAGATGGGGCACAGAGGTGCCCGGAGCAAGCTCAGGCTCCCTCTTCTGTGACATCCTTGCAGCACCTGCTCCACTAAGAGGAGCAGCGTGCCAGAAGGTAGGACAGTGCACGCAGCAGCACAAACCTCCCTGCCTCGTTTTCCCCAAAAGCAAAATAAAGAGACTGGATGCAGTTGGTTTCGATTATATTCAACCTGAATTCCTGTTACCCTGATGGGCACTCAGGCCACGTGCTCTCGACTAATCTGTTTCTGCCCACTTCCCCGGCTGCCCTTGCACAGTGTCTTTGTCTTCACACAAACACACCCAATAAAATTCTGGAGGATTGCCCTGCAGCCTCTTCCTCTCAGGGGCCCAGCCTGTCTCCCATCACCAAACCAGGGAGCAGCCCCCGGAGGCCTCACTAGAGGGGCCTACGACCTAGAAGCCTTGCTTTTGACAGTCCCTTCTCCCTGCCAATCATACAAGCTCATTGACATCTCCCCCAAAGGAACAAAAACGAACATGAGACCTGATCCTGTAAAGTTAGCTCCATGGTTGAAAACTCCAGATTAAAACCTCAGATAGGGGATTTATCTGGTGGTCCTGTGGTTAAGACTCCACGCTCCCAACGCAAGGGGCACAGGTTTGATCCTTAGTCAAGGAACTAAGATCTCACATGCCACGCAGCCAAAACCAAAAATAAAACCTCATCTAGTGAAAGACCTAGAACATTCCCCAAGATTCCAGAGCAGATCAGTAGGTGGGGAAGTGCCCGGAAGCACCCTGGGTTGACCCCTGAGATTTGGCTCACCTTCTCGAACCCCACACACAACCCCCTCCATAAACCCCAAGCAGTGGGGTAGGGGTGCTTTTCTCTTTCACGGTGACCCAGGAGCCCTCACTCACACCACAGGGAGGAGGTCACGGTCTCATCCTCCTCTTCAACTTGGCTTGTAGTTTCCCTTTGTATTCATTTATTTCTGTTTCCTCAAACAGTATGTGCCTAGAATGAATCCCAGGCTCTCTCGGGCAGAAAAAAAAAAAAAAAGGAACACGGAGGGGAAATGTGAGAGCAGTAATCCACTGTAACACTTTAGGGGAAACTGCAAGCAATTTCCATTCTATTGATCCTCCCTGGGCATCAAAGCCACACTGAGTTTATTTGGAAAATTAAATTCTGGAGCATGTAGCATGAGGGGACTCTAGTTAAGTTGTCTAGCTCTACGGCCACAATTTAATTACGATCTTGCTCTGACTGACCACTTAAATACAGTAGCGGGCCAGGACACCATGGAGGCGCCCAGGTCCCAGCCAAGTTTGGGGGCCCTTGAATGTGGCCCCACGCCCACTCCCCTGCAGCAGAGGACCCGGGAAATCTCAACTACCCTCAGTCGCCGGCATCTCAGCACCTTCAGGCTATTGCTTATTTACATTTTAACCTAGGTGATTTTTTAACTGGATATCTTCATTAAAACATAAACATGTGCTAAATCAGTCTCATTTGTGGCGTTTATGCCTTTCTCCAAAGTAAGATTTTGATCTTAACAAACAATGTTTCATTAGACACAAAGTAATGTATATTACACACTAACTGGAAGCAAGGAATCAAAGTCTAATCCCAGAGTTGCCTGCAGTTCTCAGGCTCCGGAGGTTCACCGACAAGTAAAATGGCTACACAACTGTTTGCACCCTCATACATGCACACTCACACACATACACACACACACGCATGCACACACACACCGAAACCCATGTACATTAGAGGACCTGGCAGACATTCACCAGTTCTTAACTTAGTCACTTAAAGCTGGGGTCCCTACACTCCTGGATCTACTGCCTCATGGTCCGAGGTGGAACTGACATAATAATAATAATAGAAATAAAGTGCACAATAGACGTAATGCTCTTGAAACATCCTGAAATTATCCCCCTCCCTCAGTCCATGAGACATCTTCCATGAAATCGGTCCCTGGTGCCAAAAAGTGTGAGGACCACTGACTTAAAGGACTTTTCGGTATTTTCTATAATCTTCTCCTGTCATCCCAGTTTCACGAATACTGGGGATGCAAGATGATAGTCTCACACTGTTGATAATCACTACACTGTTTTCATTTTCTTAATCTCATCTGTGAAAGCTTGGTCCAGCCCAGCACAAATCCACACACCACCCTTGGGAACCACTAGCATAGACTGATTTTTCTTAAGTAATTTTTTATTTAGAGATGATGCTGGGAAACAGGTGTGATCTCTGCTTGCTTCCCATCAGCCCAGGAAACTGAGAGCAGAGCTCACTTTCATAGCAGTCCAGAGGAACAAACCTCGTGGTCTTTGGGTTCCTTCAGCGCTGACCTGTGTATGGTTAGTCACTCAGTGTCCTGACTCCTTGCGACTCCATGGACTGTAGCCCACCAGGCTTCTCTCTCTGTGGAACTCTCCAGGCAAGAACACTGGAGTGAGTTGCCAGTCCCTTCTCCAGGGGATCTTCCCAATCCAAGACTGAACCCGTGTCTCCTGCATTACAGGTGAGTTCTTTACTATCTAAGCCACCAGCACTGACCTATTTGCCCGTAAATGAGGCAGAGTTCCCCCAAAGTTCTCTTGGGTAACCAGCCAGGCCTTCTACCTTAAGCCTCACAAAACCGGCAGGCAGCCTGGCATGTTACAGAATCCTACCTAACAGCTACTGAACGTCACTGAAAAGTCATTGAGTGGTCCCCTTATCCGCAGAAGAATCCTGCCCCCAGAGGCTCCCAGCCTCCTCTTCTGCAAGGATGTCTCAGGATACCAGCATGTAGAATAGGGAGGGAAGTAAAGTCTTCCAATGACCCCAGAGCCAAAGGTAAATAGACTTCTCCCCTGGCCTCCTTCCACCACGTGGTTACTCCACAGACTCACTGGCCCTGCAATTCCTTTGGAAGAAGTGACTTTTCCTGCCTATTGTTGGCACCAGGGGTAAGAATGAGTGGCAGACAGAGGCACCGTGCTGATCCACCAGGCCCCACCAGAAGGAACATCAGCAGTATTTGACAAGCTGACCAGCTCCCCTGAGAACAAAACTGTCATTAAGCCAAGAGGGAAATCATTACCTGATCTATAAATGATTACACAGGAGTAGGAACTGTCACTCCCTCCTGAGGAGTTTGCAGAATCAGGATTTTAAACAGAGCTGCAAACTGGTACAACACTCAGCTCCCTGGAGCAGGTGGTATATTATTCACAGGGGAAAAAAAAAATCAGAAGTTAAGGCACTTCACGAGCTCAGGGGAAAAGAGAAGGTCTTAGGGACTCTGACTATCAAAGGATTTCAGACTATCATCGGTGTCAGCCAGAAACTTAACTCAAAGGAGAACAACTATTCAGATCTTCTGCCTGACAGTTTGGAGACCCACAACTGGCTGTCTTTCCACCAGCAAAATAAGCAACTGGAATCAGAGCTGCAGGCAACTGGGGTCATTCAGTCAAAGACACTCCTTTTTCAAAGACGGAGACTCAGGTTCAAGCTACAAAAGTGAAGCTATTTGTGGTAGAGGGGAGTTGGAGACATCTTATGGGCCCCTCATCCATCACTGGGAGAATGGATAAGTAACAGGTGGAAAAAACACATGGAGAACTCAGCATCAGTAAGAAACCCCGTACTGAATGCACCTAGAGCTATACGGTGGGTCCCAAAACATGGTGTGGAGTGAGAAAAGCTGGGAATGGAAAGAGGTTTGTAGCACAATAAAATGTATGTAATTTTAAGTCACATACTCACACAGAATGACACTACATATTTTACCAGGACACATGCAGATTTTATAACATATTCCAACCACATTACAGTGGGTGGCTACAAAAGAGAATGAGAGGGAAGATGGGAGGAGAAAATACACAAAGGCCACATGAAGCATGATGATGACAATGAGCTATTATATTAACTGAATGTAATTAATGCAACTCAACTTCTTACACTTGTAGTCCACAAAGAAAATAAACAGAGGACCAGAGAGCGTAAGACAGTGCTTCTCAAACTTTAACATGCAGACCAATGTCCTGTGTGTGCACATGCTCAGTCAGGCCCACCTCTTGCAACCCCATGAACTGTAAGCCCGCCAGGCTCCTCTGTCCATGGGATTTTCCAGGCAAGAACACTGGAGTGGGTTGCCATGCCCTCCTCCAGGGGATCTTTGTGACTGACGGATGAAAACCATCTCCTGAATTAGCAGGTGGATTCTTCACTAGAGTCCTGAGGATCTTGTTAAAATTCAGGTTCTGAGCAAGTAGGGTTGTGGTGGGGCCTGGGGTTCTGCCTTGATAACAAGCTCCCAGTGATGAAGATGTTGCGGGTCCTTAGACCCCAGTTTGAGCTGCCAGGGCTTAAGAGATTCACTTAAGATAAAAAATGAGCAGCAAAGTCCAAGGAAGAACCTATATGCCCAATATGGATACATTTCAAGGTAGTTATGCTCATGAAAGAAGATAGGCAAAAAAGAGTACATTATCATAATGTATGCTTCCATTTATACAAACTTCTAGAACATGCATAGTCATCCATAATGAAAAAAGGCAGCTCTGTAACCACAGAGCTGGGACATGGGCCTGGGGGGTGGATGAGTTACAAAGGAAACATTTTGGGATAATGAATATATTGACTATCTTGATTGTGGTGATGGGTTTTTCAGATGTATACATATGTCAAAACATCAAATTGTACACTCCAAATATATGCAGTTTACTCTGCATCAATTGTACTTCAACAAAACTGAAAGCAAACAAACAAGGATCTGTGCCCTCCTCTCTACCCACACCACACTGAAAATGCTGTGTTTGCATTTCAAGCTGAGTAGGACAGTTTTTAGCTAGCCAAGGCTTTCATGGCTGGAACTCGTCCCTTTGTCTCCTCCCAGGCTCCCACCTGAGCTCCAGGGCCACATCTACCCCCAAGTCTGCTTAGGAATCATGCTCTGATTCCATCCTGCCCAGTCCTCCTCTGCTTATCCATTCTGCCTCCTCCCACCACCACCGTAAAATCCTTCAATATGGCAGGGTATCAAGACCACAAGTCATGCCCTGCCCTGGGCACCTCCTACCCCCTCCAACCCCTCTTACCCTCTGAGAAGCCGTGTCTTCCCATTCTCCACCCCAGCCATGCAGACTTTCTTTTAGTTCTCCCAGATCACTATCTTTTTTAAAAACTTGAAGTACAGTTGATTTACGGTGTTGTGTTAATCTCAGNCAACCCCTCTTACCCTCTGAGAAGCCGTGTCTTCCCATTCTCCACCCCAGCCATGCAGACTTTCTTTTAGTTCTCCCAGATCACTATCTTTTTTAAAAACTTGAAGTACAGTTGATTTACGGTGTTGTGTTAATCTCAGGTACACAACACAGTGATTCAGATATATTCAGATGTATCACTTCAGTCATTTCCAACTCTCTGCAGCTCTATGGACTGGATGGCATCACTGACTCAATGGACATGAGTCTGAGTAAACTCCAGGAGTTGGTAATGGACAGGGAGGCCTGGCATTGCTGCAGGCCATGGGGTCGCAAAGAGTCAGATATGACTGAGTGACTGAAATGAACTGAACTGGACTGTAGCCCACCAGGCTCCTCTCTCCATGGGATTCTCTAGGGAAGAATACTGGAGTGGTTTGCCATGCCCTTCTCCAGGGGGTCTCCCCAACCCAGGCATCAAACTTGCATCTCTTACATCTCTTGCAGGTGGGTTTTTTACCACTAGCGCTACCTGGGAAATATATATATATATATATATATATCTTCTCAGATTCTCACATTTTTGTAATTAAAAAAGAATTTGGGCCATACCACACAGCAAGTGAGATCTTAGCTCCCCAGGCAGGGATTAAGCCCGTGCCCTCTGCATTGGAAGCGTAGAGCCTTAACCACTGGACTTCCAGGGAAGTCTCAGATTTTCACATTTTTTTTCCCTAAAACTAATTACAGGTTGTTACAAAATATTGAGTAGAGTTCCCTGTGCTATACAGTGGTCCTTGTTGGTTATCTATATAATATTTAGTAGTGTATATATGTTAATCCCAAACTCCTAATTTTATCCCTAAATGTATCCCTCCCCTATGCCTTTCCTCACTGAAAGTTTGTTTCTATTATCTGTGGGTCTATTTCTGTTTTGTAAATAAGTTCATTTGTATCATTTCTTTTTAGAGTCCATATATAAGCTATATCATATCTTTGCCCCCACTGTGGATCTCTGTCCATAACATTCTTCGCCCCACCCCGATCTCTCTTGCCCAGTGAATTTCCACACATCCTCTAGTCCCAGTTCAGGTGCCTCTTCCTCTGCCTCTCCCCTGGCCTCCCCTACATTGCCCCCACGATCCAGACCAGTTTCTCTGCTCTACACTTTCCTAGAACCATGTTCCTTTCCTTCCAAGCACGCGGTCCAGAGCTTGACCGAGGTCCGTCCCTTCTCTGCACTATGAGCCCAGGGAGGGGGCTCCCTGGCTCACCTCTCTGCCCAGCACCTAACACAGTATCTGACACGCAGGAGGTGAACCATAAATACTCGGTTGTTGAATGTTTAGTGAATGCTCCTAAAGGGACTGTGCCATCCCTGGGCAAAGACTTATATAGGATTTGAGGACAGCAGCTCATTTATGCCCCACTCCCTACACCCTACTCCCCTGGGGCATGGCCCCTTGCGGGCCCCTGCTATCTCAAGTTCTGCGGAGGTGATCTGATGATGTGCCCAGTGGAGACCGGAGAGATCTGAAAGGTCTCCCTCATGTCCAACCCAATCCTTAATCTTCCTTTCAAATCACGCTTTGCATAAAGCAAACAGCATATTCACTTTGGGGGGCTTTTTTTCTTTTCACAGTTTCAACATCACTGTGTTTGGATATAATCATTTTCTTTCTGGGCTTATATCCCAAACTCTGGCAGGGTCGGTGAGAGGAGGAAGATAAGTTGCAGAGGATGATCTGGACTTCTACAAACGTCCCCTCGGGCCAGGCAGGCTCGCTGCCATGGAGATGAGGCAGCCAAGCCTTGGGACTTGCTCCCAGTCAGGAGCAAAGACTCGGGCGATCAGAAGGGGCCCCCCAAAGAAGGGGTGATGGTCAGAGAGGGGATAGGCGCAGAGACACGAGGAGAGAAATGGGTGCCTCACAGGGAACAAGGGTCAGGGGGCAGGGGGTCAGCAAACAGGCACCAGGTAAACCGGCTCATTGGAAGCAGAGCCAGGTTGCAGAGACTCCTGAAGAGTCCTAGGAATTATAGAGGTGGGGGGCCGCACACAGGGCTCCAAGGGTTGGGCAAACAGCCGGGCATCGTGAGACCTCAAGTGGTGAGACTAACCCAAGCAGCCCCCACTCCCACCCCCGAGCTTCTCTCCACCATGGGACCCCCTCCCATTAGCACCTATGGTCTGCTGCTGCTGCTGCTAAGTCGCTTCTGTTGTGTTCTACTCTGTGCGACCCCATAGACGGCAGCCCACCAGGCTCCCCCGTCCCTGGGATTCTCCAGGCAAGAACATTGGAGTGGGTTGCCATTTCCTTCTCCAATGCAGGAAAGTGAAAAGATGGTCTGGTCCTACCCAAATCCTCTCCAGGTGTCAAGACCACTTCAGCAGGTGCCGGAGAGGTAGGCGTCTGAGGGAGCTAATCTTCTGCCCTTTCTTCAGAATGTTCCACTCTGCCCGGCTCGAGGGGGACTTGGTCATGGATGAGACGCACGTGCGCCCAGACCCAAGACTAAGAGGGCAATGCTGACGCGGCTTCGCAGTTCTCAGGCTTGCCCCACCACTTGAGATGTCACAGGGGAAGGGAAGGAATTTCCCAGCACAGACCCTTTAGGGGGCAAGGAGAGCGATCCATGGTGAGTTGCCCCTGAGTGCTGGGAGCCCAGAGTTTTTGGAGGAGCAGCAACTGACCCCCCTGGGCAGTCAGCAATGGTTCCGTCCACTCTGCTCCTGGCTTGCGGAACAGCCCTCTCTCCCCTGAGCAGCTGCCCAAAGTCACAGAGGACGGCAGTGCTGAGGCATCCCTTCTCTGCCACAAGCCATCAGACCTGGCCTCTGTGATAACGTAGCTGGTATTATTTTCTGAAGGTTTACAGGTCACTGAAGATAGCTTCCAGAAAGAGGGCTGGAGGTCAGGGAGCAGACCAGGTCTCTACACATAGTGGGAGCTCGATCTTAAGGAAAGGCATGGACTCCCTCCCACATATCTGGTTATGGATGTGCCGTTGGCTCCATCTCTGAGGGACCAGGCTGTCTGTCATTGAGTGATGCTGACTCTGTTAAGTCAAGTACCCGCTGAGCCTCCTCCCACTCACCAAGTATTAGGGACTCAAACAAACCCAACGGGGAATTCCCCTCAAGCTAATAACAAAATGCTTACTTATGAACAAAGCACTTTCTCTCTTTGCAGCTAGCATAGACGTAATTATCACCTTTCTACAAAAGAGGAAACGGGCTCAACGAGGTTAAGAAACTTTTCCAAGGTCATAGAGCTACTGATGATCGAGCCAGAGCTTAAACTGGAGGCAACCCCAGCTTTGATGTAAATACTATCAACATTTTAATCCCAGTTCTGCCACCTACCAGCTGTGTGACCTTGGAGGAGTTACTTAACCTCTCTGAGCCCCATTTTCCTCTCCAAACAAATGCGTTAATTACTATCTATCTCACAAGGTACATGGAAGAATGAAAAATAAGCTGTAGTATAAGAAATTGATGGCCCATAGAAAGCAGTTAATAAATGTTTCTTCTTTCCAATTCCAAATCCTAAAATATATCGTTTTGGGACAATTCCAGTAGAGAGGTTACAAAGGACTTTTTTAGTGAAAAAGGAAGCATGTTCTGGAGAGAGAGTGGAATCTAGGAACATGTCTGGCCAAGCATTTCTCTATCTTCAGAGCCTGGGTGGTGCAGCCCCTTCTTTTCCCTTCCTCTCCTCTGGCAGGGCAGAAAGAGCAGGCCCTCCCAGGTCTGTGTCACCTTCCTCCACACACACGGAAGCCTGGGCCACTGGCCACTGGGGCACATCCACTGTTCTTCCCCTGAAGGCGGAAGTCTGTCTACTGGAGTCTCATGATCAGGGACCAGGGCGAGGGAGGCTGCTCCTCACACCCCAACCTCTGGTGATGCCGGCAAGACGGCTCCAGGCGGAGCTGGTGATGTTATAGTAGTCTTGTGTGTGTGCACGTGTGTGTGTGCTCACACTCAGTCACTCTATCGTGTCCAACTCTTTTATAAGCCCATAGACTGTAGCCCGCCAGGCTCCTCCATCCATGGAACTTCCCAGGCAAGGATACTGAAGTGAGTTGCCATTTCCTTCTCCAGGGGATCTTTCTGACCCAGGGATGGAAACCACATCTCTCGAATCTCCTGCTTTGGCAGGTAGACTCTTTACCACTGCACCCTCTTGGAAGTCTCAAGCAGTCCTGTGTGCTCACACACAAAGCACTTCCTCTCCAGTCACTGCACCTCACTTACAGCCCTGGCAGGGCCACAGAACCATTGTCAATCCAATCTTACAGGAAGGAAAATCACAAAAAAAATTTTTTCAGGGTCATGAGACTTGATCTCAACAGACCAGAGCCCAAGCTTCTGTTCACTTCCATGTTCTCTGCCCTTTACACCAAGTCCCACAAGCTCCCTGAAGAGTCCAGCCAGCATCACACCTAAGCCTCCCTATATCAATGTCAATTCCATGACATTTTGATAACTGAGCTATGGTTATGTTAAGAGAGTGCCCTTGCTTTGGGGAAATATGCATTGAAATATTAAGGGGTGGTAACCTGAATGGGAAGGAAATCTAAAAGAGAGGGGATGTGTGTATATGTATAATGGACTCACTTTGACGTACAGCAGAAGCTAACGCAACATTGTCAAATATACTCCAATAAAAACAATAAAAAAAATTTTAAGTACTGTTTAAAACAAGAAATATTAAGGGGTATAGCAGCAACTATCAAACAGTTCACACACACACACAAGACGGGGTTTCTCAACCTCAGCCCTATTGACATTCTGGCTTGGATAATTCTGTGCAGAGGGGTGAGGGGACCCCTGTCCTGTACCTCCAAGGATATGTGACACGTCCCTGCCCTCTTCCCACTAGATACCAATGGTACCTATCTCCGTCCTATGTGTGACAACAAAATTGTCTCCAGGCATTAACAAATGGGGGTAAAATCGCTTACAGTTTAGAACCAGAGATGGGAAGAAGGGGGGCGGGAGAGAGTGTGAGCCAGTGTGAGTTGGAGAAAGCAAAAGTGGTAAAACGTTAACCTTGATCCTTGTAACTTTCCTATAAATCTGAAACAATTTCCAAATAAAAATGAAAAAAATAAAATTCTATGAGCATTTACAATTTTTAAAAAGAAAGGGAGAAAGAAAAACGCCTTGCCGAGTTCCCAGCTCTCTCCAGTTCGTCCCAAAGATCCGAAATCACTTTGTTCCCACAGCTGCCAGCATCCACTGGGTGCTCAGAGCCTGCGAGACCTTCCAATCACAGGTGCCCGCTGAAGCCTCACACCCGCCCACCGAGGGCAAGGTGCGGGTACACCCATTAGACAGATGCGGAGCCCAAGGCCGGGAGGGAGCCGCCCACCTGCCCGAGGCGCTGCCGGGACCTGAGCGCAGTGC
>SJYV01005751.1:3139123-3172024 GCA_006410875.1 Neotragus pygmaeus | reverse complement strand
TGGAAATCCTGTAGGAATTCCCTGTTAAAGAAGGTCCCCTAAGCCTGAGTGAATAGGAGGTGAAAGATGACATACAGCGGTGACAGACTGTCTGTCAAGCTGACGGGGCCGAAGAGAGACACGGGCCCGTATTTTATTTTGTCGTCGTCAAGTGGATCAGTAAGTCTGTCATAGAAACCAGGCCTGACAGCTCGCTCAGCGACTCAGCTCTCTTCTCTTGACTCCTGAAGCCCAGCTCCACCATCTATTAAAACATCCCGGGCTGTCAGGGATATTAAAAGGCTCTGTCACTCCTTCTTAAAACAGTCATAAATACAATCTGGACATGAGCATTTGGGCAGGAGCCCCAGTGCTGAATGGGAAGAGACAACAGCAGGGACGCCTACCTTCCTTGACAGCCAAGGCTCAAACAGGGAGCCTGGGATTCCTCTCCTTTTTGTCTCAAATGCAAGAATAAGGGCCGTCTCCAACATCTGCTGGGGCCTGGCATCTTGAAAACAACTGTTGTCAAACATAGAATGTGGCCTTTGTTAGCATGACCACAGCCTCAGCTTATCTCTGGTGCCCGGCGCACCCAAACGGCACCTGTTCTACATGTCTGCCTATGCACCTGCTTCCTAGGCCTCCCCACGTGGCACAGTGTGGGGAGGAACCAAAAGGTAACAAGAGAGCCCCACATTCTTCTTCCTCCTGTCCTTCTTCTACTCTCCCTGCCCTGTGCGGCCTCATGACTGACCCACCTTGGAACAAGGGTCTTAGGCTGGAGGCTTCCCAGGCAGGCTCCCCAGAGTGCCAGATGGATCTTGTAATCGTGCCAACTGGAAAACCCCAGTCAGCCCGGAATCCTGAGTCTCTTCAAACGATGAGATCACAAATCTTCCTGCCTGGAAATTTCCAGCTCTCAAAGAGGGCATTCCTTCCTTTCTACATAAGCGTGCATGGCCTCAGGCTTCTTGCTAGGAGCTGGCCCCTCTTTTCAAGAGCATCCTATTTGGGATGGAGGATGTTTCTCCAGCTTGCAGCTCTATGCTTCTATACTCAGGCAAATTCTGACTCTGGGCTCCATCTTTGTCCGTTGGCTATGTTGTCACCAAATGCCTAGTTTACTGAGACATATAAAGGCCCTGTGTTGACATCAGGGCAGCACCCTGGACACTGGCCTCTTGAAATGTCCTGTCTTCTGCCCACCCGGTGTTTGAAGGCTGGAATCACTTCCCACCCCAGTACTTCTAGGTAACTTTGGATATTTTTTTAAACTATGGACTGATGTGTGTGTGTGTGTGTGTGTTTTATTTGTTTTCAAAGGAATTACGTTCTCAGCAGCTTTTTCCAAATATTTCATGCCAAGAAGTGTCAGACTTTTATCCTTCCTTTCTATAATATTTATTACATGCCTACCTTATTCAGTTGTCCAGCCCCAGAGGACAGGATTAAGTCTGTGTGTGGAGGTCAGAGGAAGGCAGGTTTCTGCCTAATATATGGAAGCCTTTGATGACAACCAAAGGTGCTCCACGGGACACAGGTGAGATAGTCATCGTCACTGAGGACCTTAGACTGGCACTGGGTCAGAATCTGGTGGGGACACTGCAGAGGATGGGAGATTGGTGGGATGATTCTGAGAGTCAGTGACTGGGGCACTTGGTATGCCTGGGAGCTGAATAAGGCCTAGCAGCTGTTCACCAGCTGCCTTCCATGTGGCCCTCTTGCCATGTAAGCCCAGATGGTCAGACCCCTCACCCTCTAAGGTCACAGGGCCAGCGGCAGGGTAGTGGGCAAGCCCTTCTTTGCTCTGGTAGCCCCAGGCAGTGTCTGTGATGGCCTGGGGAAGGCAGGATGTGAGAGGCAGTGACGAGAAAGAGATCCCACCAGCTTCCGGGGCAGGGAAAGGCTCAGAGCTCTCTCTTCCGGCCCTCTCCCCTCCTACTGGCTTCCACTCCTACTCCCCTCCAGCCATCGTCTCCCTTTCCACCTGCCTCGGCTTCTCCCTCCCTCCTTTGCTCTCCTAACCCCCTTCCCTCCTCCACAGCCTCCCTCATCTCCATGGCGATAAAAGGGGAGGTGTGGTGGGCTGTGCCCTGTATTTTGAGTCTCTCCATAATAGCCCCTTTCTCTGGAGACACAGGGGCTGCCTGTGGAACTAATCTCTCCCTGCCCATCAGCTCACAAAGGCCAGGGAAGCCCCTCCCTCAGCCTAGCCGCCCCTGGTGACCCCGAGCTCGTTTCCGGTGCGCTTCCAGCCCTCCGGGGCCTGCAGCTGGGCCTCTCTCATGGGATCCAGCACACAGGCAGGGTCACCCCGGCTGACCTCCCCCGAGGACAGGGGTCAAGCCCCCCTGGGATCTCCAGTGTGATTGGAAGGGATGTGGGGGTTTGTAGCGGGAGGACGGGCATGGGGGAGGGAACCTTCTCTTTTAATGTAAAATTAAAAGACTCCCTGTGTCTTCCTGTCTTTGCAGCTCAGGCTGGGTCGCCTGGCCTGGGACCCCACCCCTGGGAATCTGGGCATCTTAGAAATGAGTTAAACTCTTGGCAATGGGGTTTGGTCAAACCTGATCTGGAATATCGGAATCATAAAAATCCTAGTGTGGGAAGTGGGAGAAACTGTCTGTACAGGGCAGCCAGGTGTGCAGAGTCAGCCTGGTTTTGACTCTGGTACTTGCTTGCTTAGACCCCTGTGGGCCTTGATGTGCTTATTTGCAGGATGGGAACACTAATAGCACCAACCTCATGGGTAACATGCTAAGTGAGATCACGCACATAACATGTTATGTTAGTTTCTGGCTCAGAGGAGGTTCTCTGGGTAGCAGAGCTGTGACTGTATTAGGCAGAAAGGAGTCCTCAGGCTTTAGGAATGATGTACTTAGCTCAAGCCATCCCCATTCCTGGAGGAGAATATTCGAGGCAGTGGATCTGGTGGAAACACAGACTAGGAAGTCAGAATGGCTGGGACTCAATCCCAGCTCCACCACCTACCGACTGTAAGACTTCACGTGTAGAATGGGATAATACTGCCTACGGTTATGACGATCAAATGGTTTAACACATGCAAAGTGCCCAGAGGGAAACTAGCTTGTCCACGTTACATAAATGTTAGTTATGAGGGTTATTGATGTTATTATTATTGGGTCTCTGTGGACCTGATCTTCCCGAACAGTGCTTATTTCAAATATTCAAAGTCTTTGTCCCTACAAGTTCCCTCTCTTTTCTATGTCATACAGCACATTGTGATTTCTGGCAAGGAATAGTATACGGTCACTCTCAATTGCTTGTTGATGAAAAAAAGGCATATTTTGCCTATATAGACAGCAGCTCTAAACAAGGAACACAGCTAAGCCAGAAGGGAGTCATTGGCCCCTTATAAAACAAGGCCAAGTAAAAGATAGGAGTTCAGAAAGGTTGAAGGAGGTCTGATGGGAGCTGCCAACAGCTCTCCTAACCCGCCCAACTTATTACTGGAATCATTTCAGGAGATAATTTAATGCTCTCTCTCGGTGGCCCTGTTTGCTCCTGCAGGGGGAAAAAAAAAATAAACAAACCCAACCACCCCAACCAACTCAAGCTTTATGAGAACATCACTTGCAAATTTTTAATGACACGGTTATTAATATAACTGTCCTGGCACCTCCCCTACATCTGATCACTGGTGAATTATGGGCCTTGAGTTCTGACTGCTGCTCCCATTACTGCAAACAGTTCCACTCCGTCCTTCCACACGCACAGAGACCTCAGAGTCTGGACCAGGGCCTGCTGCCCCAAAGTTGGGAGCAGAACTTGGGGAGTCTGGCTGAGGGGTGGGGCTGGAGGGTGAGAAAGAACTAGCTGAGGCGGGGTGAGAAGGCACCCATTGGGTATGGTGGTGGTGAGAACACTTGACTGAGAATCCAGAGGCCTCACTTTAACACCATCTTTAGATCTATGATTCAGAAATCTTTTGGTTTCTGGGACCTCATTTCTTCACCTATTAGATAAGGATTTTTTAAAATTATTTTTTCCTCTTTGCCATTTTTAAGCATGTATAATGTTCCAGGCATTGTCTAAATGCCTTATATTATTATCATTATTATATTATTATCATTATTATTTGCACCACACGGCTTATGGGATCTTAGTTCCCCGACCCAGAGATTGAACTACAGGCCTTTGCCAGTGCAAGCCAAATGCTTTCAAAGGTCTGAGTCCTAACCACTGGACCACCAGGGAATTCCCAGTGTTGTCTTATTTAATTAATTGTCAGGAGTGTGTATGGTAATACTCGTTTAATCCTCATTTAGTAGATAAGGAAACTCAGGTTCTCAGAAATTCAAAAGCTTGTCTGAGGTCACACAGCTGGTAAGCAGGGATACTGGTCTGCAACCTTAATCTGCTTGACTCCGGGGCCAAAGCCCCTCACTGTCAGGCTGCGCTGCCTGCTGGGGATAGTAACACCTGTCCTCCCACCTTGGAGGGTGGGAGACTCAGATGCGCCCCTGGCGGTAGAAGGCACAGCGGTCAGACATAAAAGGCTTTCCCAAAGGAAGGCAAAAGAAGTTGGGGTGGGATGAACTGAGATTAGAGGCATGGGCTACCAGAAGAAGCTGGCAACATCCCCAGGGAACTGGATTTAGCAGTGAGCAGGCCGCATCCTGGCAATACTGCCTTTGGAAGAACACGTGATAGTTGATTTCACTTGACAATGAAAGGGGAGACTCTTCTCATGTTCTGAGTCATCCCTCCCTCTCTTGCCACGCTGTTTTTGATTCTGGTCTCGCTGGGTCATCCTCAGAGGCTCTGAGCTGAGCAGAGCTGTGGTCCAGCTGAGGGGGCAGATGCTGCTGTTTCCTGCTACCCAGGATGTGGTTCCACAAAGGACTGATGGGCCTGGAGAAGGTGAAGCCCCCAAGGAGAAGTCCCCCCTTGGGCCCTAGGAGTTCAGCCATAGTGGGTAATTGGTGGAGCTGGCACAAGAGTAGAGAGGTGGCCTGGGGCTGTGGACAGTCGGGACAGACCCCGCTCCCCCTCTTCCCCCGATTCCCACTCCTTGCCTCTCCTGGCCTGGTCTAGGTTTGCTGGCCGGCAGGCTGGCTGCTTGGTATTCTGCTCAGGTCCCTGCATCCGGCCTCCTGGCTCCCCTGCCAGAGGGGCCTCCTCCCCCAGCCCAGCCTGGGCCATGTATTATCCTCGCAAGATTGAGGGCCTAATGGAGGTAATCAGCACCGGGGGAGCCACTCCATCCAGGCTTAGGAGGGAGGGCAGAGACGTGCTGGTTGGTGCCTTTGCCCACCCTGAGATCTGGGTGTACTTGAGGAGGCCCCTGGAACTGAGGAGGGGCTTGCAGCAACCCCTCAGGGAGGACTCTGGACAATTTCAACCCAGGACATGGCGCTGAAATAACCCCTCTCTTCCTCTCTCTACCATACTCTTGACATCTGGGGCCCCCGTGGGGAGACCCCAGCCACCACCAGCTCTCCTGAAGGACTTTCCGCTTGCTGTGGGGAGGGCAAGCTCCCACACCCACCCCACCCCTCGCCTGAATGCCAGCTGGCCAGCGTTGGAGCCAGTGCTCCACGGCCCATTGTTCCTTGACTCTCCTCCCACGGTGGGAGGTAGGGGGGCTGAGCCTGGCCCCCCAGGTCAGGAGCACAGGGCAACCCCTCCCCTTTCCAGGCTTCAAAGGCCTGGAGGGATGAACCCTTGCCCCTGCAGGGCCTCTCCTCTGGGAGCTGTGAGGGGGGCAGCTGCCCCAAAGCAGCATTCAGGAGCTCCCTGGGAGTGAGCAGAGCAGGCCAGGAGGTGATCCTGGGCATGCAGGAGGTCACGCGAGGGGAGCTCCCAAGGCAGAAGGCCTGGGAAAAGCCTGAGGATGGAGGAGGCCGCAGAAGTGATATCAATACTGTAACAATACTCTTACTTACTACCCAGGGCGACTAAAATTTTTTTGAATACTCAGGGTGGACCAGGTTCTGTGTTTTCCATACATCACGTTATTTCATCCTCACAGGAGCTGGGTACATTACACATCAGGAGGAAATCAGGCTCGGAGAGGTTAAATAACTTACCCGGCCTCCCAGAGGGAGGATGTAAACAGGGTTTGGACTCACTCTGTTTGACTCTAGAAGCCTGCTCCTAACCACAGTGCTGGGCCACGGTACTAGGCAGCTGAGAGAGAAAGCAAGATGGTCACAGGCAGCCATTCTCACCAAGGAGCGACCTGGGATCCAGGAAGCAGTTTTTTCACTGGGCCCACATAGATAGAGATTCTCTTTCCTCTCCTGCTGGCCCATCTCCCCTTTCTATTAATAAGCTTCTCACTCCCCCTCTTCCCAGGCTAAGGGGCTCTCCTGCACCATCTGCTCCCAAGATGGCCGACACCATCCACCTTGCTTCCCGGGGGATGGATGGTCCAGGACGCATCCCTCCCCCAGGTGCTGTAATTCGAGGGGCTGCCCAGCTGGAATGGACCCAGGGCCTCCCCAGGCTGCCCTCCCACCCCTGTGAGCTGGCTGGCCTCTGCCCTCTGCCCTCTTCTGCCATTAACCCTGTCACCTGCCGGACATCAGCCCCGGGGCCCAGTCTGTCAACCGTGGCCAAAGATGGATGGGGGGCGGCTGGGAAGCATAAGCAGCGACCCCTAATGAGATCTGCGGGGGGAGGGCTGGGCTCTATCAGGCAGCGGCAGGGCCAGGCTGGTGATAAAGGCCCTCGCTGGGTATGACCTGCGCTCCTTCTGTGGAGGAACCGTGGAGGGAGAAGCTGCAATACAGGCCTGGAGGGCACAGGATTCTGTTGCCACTTCCCCTCTCGCCCCGCCACCCCGGCCCTCTCTCCCCTCCACTGGCAACCAGACTTGAGGTGGGAAAGATGAGGAGAGCCTGGGGGGAAAAAGAGGATCCACCACCTCGTATTCTTTCTCCTTGGCGTCGTGACCCGGCGCTCCCTGGGAAGAAACAGACACAAAGAATCTCTAGGAAACAGGAGACCAGCTGCCTGGCTGGGGCAGCCCTAAGGCAGTCCCAGGAGACTCCAAGTCTCCTATCCAAGTACAGAGAAACTGGAGAGTGGGAGCCTTTGTGGGGTGTAGCCTATAGTAGGTTTGGGGGTTGGACTGACTTGGGGAAAGGGATGAGGGTGCTTCGTGTGTCATTCTGGTGGGGAGTGGGGAGAAATTCACTCCCTGCAGACAGGAATGAGGTTGGTTGAAAATAGGGCTCTTTGAGTTTGAGGGGGGTTTTTTATGACCCCATGAAGACTAAGGAGAAGCTTAGTCTTTACCGGATACCCAGCAAAGGTTGGCTACAAGACCCTATATAGAGTGGGGAGTATCTTCAGAGATGTAAGGAAAGGGCCCTTTTGAAGCAGGGAAAAGAGTGGGATGATGGGTGAGGGTGAGGGAAAAGAAATATTGGAGGGGGTCTCCTATGCATTTTTCCTCTTAGTGATTCATGGAATTTTATAAGCAGGAGATCCTGGAAAGCATCAGCTCTAACCCTTGCATTCCACAGCTGGGGAAACTGACCCCTAGAGAGGGGAAGAGACCCACCCAATGAGTAGTGGAGCCAGAGGTAAAATCCAGGGTTCAAGAAGGCCGAGGCCCTTAGCTTGACATCGTACCACACTCCCTCCTTGCTTCATACCCAGGAAGAACATAAAACAGCTGCTTCGATAATCATTCCTGGACTTGTCTGAAAGCACTTGCTTTGTCCAATTCCTTTTCCACCCTGCTCAACACATGACATGTTGCCCAAAGGTTTTCAGTAGGTTTAGGGGTTAGACTGACTTGGGGAAAGGGGTGAGGGTGCTTCGTGTGTCATTCTGGTGGGGAGTGGAGAGAAATTCACTCCCTGAGGACAAGAATGAGGTTGGTTGAAAATAGGGCTCTTTGAGTTTGAGGGGGGTCATTTATAACCCCATGAAGACTAAGGAGAAGCTTAGTCTTCACTGGATACCCAGCAGAAGTTGGCTACAAGACTCTTCGGCCACGACTTTGAACTTGTCTGTCCCCAGAGTGGCCACCTGCAGTGATTTCTGGCTTCCCTCCCAGCTCTTTAGTTCAAGCTGAGCAGGTTTGTGGTGCAGCCTCAGGAGGCTTGGACTCTGATTCAGCTTAGCTGTATGAGTCTTGGCAACTCTTTTTCTGGGCCTCAGTTGCTTTATCTTTAAAAGGTAGTGGAAGACAATGGTCTTCATACTTCTTGTATTTATTAAATTTTATTTATTTATTTGTGACTATGCTGGGTCTTCGCTGCTGTGTGGACTTTTTTCCAGGTGCGGTGAGGGGGGTGCTCTCTAGTTGTGGTGTGCGGGTTTCTCATCGCAGTGGCTTCTCTTGCTGCAGAGAACGGGCTCCAGGGCATGTGGACGTCAGTAGCTGTGGCTCCTGAGCACGAGCGCACAGGCTCAGTGGTTGAGGTACACAGGCTTCGTGGTTCCACGGTATGTGGGATCTCTCCAGATCAGGAATCAAATCCGTGTTTCCTGCATTGGTAGGCAGATTCTTTATCACTGGACAGCCAGGGAAGCCCCTCACGTCTTTTAAATATAAATAGAAGGCTCAAAGCTAGTGCTGTGACTGGCTAATTTGCACTGGCTCTCAAGGGCTTCCCTGGTAGCTCAGTTGGTAGAAAATCTGCCTGCAATGCAGGAGACTGGGGTTTGATCCCTGGGTTGGGAAAATCGCCTGGAGGAAGAAATGGCAACCCACTCCTGTATTCTTGCCTGGAGAGTCTCATGGACAGAGGAACCTGGCAGGCTACAGACCATGGGATCGCAAGAGTCAGACACGACTTAGGGACTAAACCACCACTCGAGGGCTCTACGAGCCTGTTATGTGCATTTCTAACTTTGTGCTGGGTGACTTCCAGTTATTAGCTTGAAATGGGCTTTGGTGGGAGTATTTACACCACGGAAACTGGAAAATGCTACAGATTGGAGCTTCTCTATCACCACCCCAGTAAGAACTGGCTGTTAAACTTTTACCAGCACACTACAGAACAGCTCTTATGTGACAGGTATGAAAACAGAGAGGAGCAGAATCACTTCAGTTAAAGCAGGGCTGCCCTCTCCCCACCAAACCTTGCCCCAGTCCAGGACTCGTAAACCGTCACATCAGAAGGATGAGATTCATTCCAGCTCTAAATGCTGTGAGTCTAAGTGACAGGCCACAGAGGCCACACAGGAAGGAGAAAGCGCTTGCACATGACAAGCAAGCTTCATTCCTGCGTTCACCTAAGTTCCATGATGAATACAAAAGTCAATATTCCCAAAGCCAGCCTCCTTTCCTGCCTATTAGAATCAGCTGATTCATTCTTGTCGGGGTGGAAAGGTGGGGACAAGCAAAAGAAAAACAAATGTTCGAAGCTGAAAGAACTCAGGTGTTTAATCTAAAGGTTTCTAAATCATCAGAATTACCTGGGAAGATTTTTTAAATAACAATTTCTTGCCCCTATGCCTAGACCTACTGATTTCAAAATCTCCAGTGGGGGAGAGGTTTTCTGTCTTGGCTGCTGCTGTAGCGGTGGAGGGCTACAATCAGTGCTGAATCATCAATTAGACTTTGTCCTCTTTCTAAAAGAGACCTCCTCATTCTCCCTTCAGTTCAGTTCGGTTCAGTCACTCAGTCGTGTCCGACTCTTTGCAACCCCATGAATTGCAGCACGCTAGGCCTCCCTGTTCATCACCATCTTTCGGAGTTCACTCACACTCATGTCCATCGAGTCCATGATGCCATCCAGCCATCTCATCCTCGGTCGTTCCCTTCTCCTCCTGCCCCCAATCCCTCCCAGCATCAGAGTCTTTTCCAGTGAGTCAACCCTTCGCATGAAGTGGCCAAAGTACTGGAGTTTCAGCTTTAGAATCATTCCTTCCAAAGAAATCCCAGGGTTGATCTCCTTCAGAATGGACTGGTTGCATCTCCTTGCAGTCCAAGGGACTCTCAAGAGTCTTCTCCAACACCACAGTTCAAAAGCATCAGTTCTTCGGTGCTCAGCCTTCTTCACAGTCCAACTCTCACATCCATACATGACCACAGGAAAAACCATAGCCTTGACTAGATGGACCTTAGTCGGCAAAGTAATGTCTCCAAAGGAATATTTTTAAAGTGCTTTCCCACAGCTAAGCTAAGTCTCTGCTGCATTTCTAGCCCTCTCATCTATATAATGGGCTTCCCAGGTGGCACTGAAGTGAAGTGAAAGTCGCTCAGTTGTGTCTGACTCTTTGTGACCCCATGGACTATATAGTTCATGGAATTCTCCAGGCCAGAATACTGGAGTGGGTAGCCTTTCCCTTCTCCAGGGGATCTTCCCAACCCAGGGATCGAACCCAGGTCTCCCGCATTGCAAACAGATTCTTTACCAGCTGAGCCGCAAGGGAAGCCCAAGAATACTGGAGTGGGTAGCCTATCCCTTCTTCAGCCGAACATCCTGAGCCAGGAATCAAACTGGGGTCTCCTGCATTGCAGGTGGATTCTTTACCAACTGAGCTATCAAGGAAGCCCCAGGTGGCACAAGTGGTAAAGAACCCACCTGCCAATGCAAGAGACATAAGAGACTCAGGTTTGATCCCTGGGTCAGGAAGATCGCCTGGAGAAGGGAATGGCTACCCACTCCAGTATCTTTGCCTAGAGAGTTCCATGGAGAGAGAATTCCATGGGGTCACAAAGAGTTGGATATGACTAGCACTTTCACTTTTTCTTTCATCTATATAATTATTTTACTGATGACTTTCAGAGTTTGCCTGCATGCTGAATGTTCTGAATTTATTTCTTCATTCCACAAAAATTAATTCAGCACCTACTAACTCCCAGGACCTACGTTTGGTGCTGGGGAGACAGTGATAAGTGAAATGGACTTGATCCTTGACCTTTGAGCTTACAGCCTTGTGAGGGAATCAGAATGAAACTAGCAGTGTTGGGATGCGGCACAAGGGAGATGTCGGTATTGAGAAGAGGGAGTGAGGGAGAGCGTCCTGAAGAAATGAGAGTAGGGTTGTGGACTTAAGATAGTCTAGGAAGGAGGATGGAAGGGTGGGGAGCATTGTTTTCAGCAGAGAATGGCATGTGTGGGGCTGAAGGTAAGACAGCAGCTGCTGCTGCTGCTGCTAAGTCGCTTCAGTCGTGTCCGTCTCTGTGCGACCCCATAGATGGCCTCCTACCAGGCTCCTCTGTCCCTGGGATTCTCCAGGCAAGAACACTGGAGTGGGTTGCCATTTCCTTCTCCAATGCATGAAAGTGAAAAGTGAAAGTGAAGTCGCTCAGTCATGTTCGACTCTTAGCGACCTCATGGACTGCAGCCTACCAGGCTCCTCCGTCCCTGGGATTTTCCAGGCAAGATTACTGGCCTGGGGTGCCATTGCCTTCTCCAAGACAGCAGAGTGGGCTTAAACTGACCGAGTGAATGTCCACACAGCTAAAGCTTTCTGTCATTTCTATGGCCCTTCCCAGAAACCCCTCCAAGCGCCTCCATGACTGTCTGGGCTCCATGGAGTCCAGAGCAAGACAAAGAACTTTTGTCTGATCAGCTGAGCTATAATGAGAGAATGACCCCCAGCTTCTTTATTTATGCATCCAGCACGGAGCTTGCTTTTGTAAGAGCAGCACTGTATTACTGTCTCACAGTCAGCCATGCATTTTACAATAATTCCACATTGTCTACCCTGGGTTTTATTTCTGCCTAACTTCCCTTTCAGCTTTCTTTTTAAAAGCCTTGCCTCTTTGCTCCCTTTTTACTTATCTCTTTCTTTGAAGTGGAACACGTAGAGAACATGTGGGTTTCAGGGAAATCTGCCATCCCCAGGGGCCTTCTCCAATGAAATGCAGGTCAGCCTGAGATTTGGAGTTGAAAGCTGATTAGTCTAAATGCTCACATCTTAGAAAGTCTAACCAATCTGCTCATCAAGGCTGCTGATCCCATCCTGTCTTATTCGCGGCTGGGGCAGAGTCAGCGCCAGACAGTGATGTGCCAGGCAGAATAGCATCTTTGCACAGCGCCTCCTGGAAGGGAGGGCAGTGGGGAGGAGGCAGATACTGAGAGCTCACGGGAGCCCTGCCAACAGATGGGTCTGCCTGGGTGCCTGACTAAACCAACGAACCCTTCCCAAGCCAATCCGCATGCGGGGCTAGAGCCCGTTCTTTCTCCGTGAGATCCCCAGTGAAGCAACTGGGGCCACGGAGGAATTCATCGGTGGGTGGGAGCGCGAGGTCAGCAGGGGCAGGCTGGGGGTGGGTCTGCTCGGATCAGCCCGTGGGAGCTGAGCCAGCCCCGGCGGGCGGGGCTGCTTTGGCACTCTCCTGCAGTTACCAGGCCTTCCTGCCCGCCTGGCTGCTGGTGTGCGGAGCTCAGCCCGCCCCGCAAAGAGCCCCTGAGAGGGGCCGGGAAGGGGGGAAGGCCACCCGTGGCCTTGTGAGGCTGAAGCACAGGCTCCTTCCTCAGCTGCCAGGGAAGAATTTAATTACCAATTAAAGCCCCCTCCATCTGTTTCAGGCCTGCCAGAGAGCTCTCTCTACTCTTTAATTACATCTCTGACAACAATTTAACTCAATTAGCTGGTAAACACAGCAGAATGCAGGCAACCCGGGGCACCCTCTCATCCCTGCCATCTGTCTGTCTGTCTGATGCTTTCCCCACCCGCTCTCAGTCTGTCTGTCCTGCCCCGACTTCCCCATCTCACTCTGATCACCCCCGTTTTCTCTGTTCCTTCTGTCACTCTTCTCCAGCACCTCTTATCAGCCTCAAGCCAGCTGGGTTTTCCCCGTGATCTTTGTCATTATATCGTCCTTTCTCATCTGTTTGTCCACCCCTATCTGCTGTCTGTCCGTCCCCTATCTGCTGTCTGTCAGTCCCTTTCCCTGTCTCTGTCTTGCTCTGTTCATTCCAACTTGCCGTCAGTCTCTGGAGGCCAGTCTCCAGAAAGCCCTCCTTTTCCTTTCCTTCTCCTGTTTCTTTCTGCTTCTTTGCCATCCCTCCCATGTTTAAGCAGATCCATCCCTTTCAACATCTCTTCTTTGAGTTTCCTTCCTGGTTTGTTTCCCTAACCTTTACCATCTCCTTTTGTTCGGTCCACTTAACACAGACAAATGTCAGCCAGAGGATCTGGCCAGTGACTGGCTCAGAACTTTACCTATATTATTTGGTTGAATTGTTACTAAAATTCTGTGAAGTAGGTTTAAGTATTCCCATTTATAAGTGTAATAATTGATGCTCTGAGAAATTTTTACAACTTGCCCAAGGTCACAGAGTTCGCAATGTAATAGAACGAGGATTCAAATCCAGGTCTGTTTACGCTGATGAGAGCTGGTGCCAGTGAGGGGAGCAGCTTTGTGGACAGCAGAGAAGGCCCGGGTACTGGGGGGCAGGGGGAAGGCTCTGTGCTTCTCAAGTGAAGGGCAGAACCAGAGATTACCAGTTAACACTGGGTGAAAATTAGGGATGATTTCTGAGAAACTAACTTCACTATTTCTGCTGAAAAGAATCTTCCAGATTCTAAATTGCTACAGTGTTGAAGAAGTTTCTCGGTCCCCTAAGAAAGAAAATTTCTAAGACCCTGGAGCAGTTGGGGAGAAGGAGAGAAACCAGTAGGCTCTAATTATCCTAGCAACCCTCTCCTGGAATGAGGCGGGGGGAGGGCAGGAGAAGGGCAGCCTGATCCGTCTTGCGGACAGGCAGGGACATGATGGAGACCCCAGGTCGGCCAGGTAGTCACATGGCTGCGGTCAGGCAGACACCAGCCAGATAAAATTCATCTGCTTTCTTCCCTTGTCCTTCCTTGGCCGACTAATCATTCTTCCTGTGATTAAAACAGGAAAGAATTGGGGGGCGACTACGGCAGAGAAGGGGAGCCTATTTCTTATCTCTGTTTTCTACCTTTCTTTGGTTTTAAGCTCTGCAGTCCATCCAGCAGGGTTAGGTCCACTTGGTATTGAGAACTCACTTCTACCCTGCTTTCTGCCCCCTGAAGCAGGAGTGCTGGGACTCCCACTGCGTTCCTCACATACAGGAACTGTCTCTGAAAGCAACTGGAAACATGGGTTAGAGTCAGCCTAGGTAAAGGGACTGGTACTTCACCTAAAATTGTCATCATTACAAATCTCTCAGAGGAAATGCCATTCTGTAGGCAGTTATGAAAAGTCTGGGCAGAGGCAACCAACATGCAGATGAAGGGTTGGAACAGAGGCAGGGGCAGAAAAGCAGAACTCAGAATGTGGAGGCTTCTTGTCCAAGCTTCCCCAACCTTATATAAGCAGTGGGTTTGTGGGCAGTTTCTATAAACATACTGTAGTAAAGACCACAGAATAATGAGGTTGCTGGGTTGTTTTTTTCTAAACTTGATTACCTAGAATTTAAGATATCAAGGGACTAGAGAGGTCTATCTAACCCAGAGTTCTTCCTGCTGCAAGAATTCTTATTATAGTGGCCATCATAGTATATTTCTTTTAATACTTCCAATGACAGGGAAGTCACTTCCTCACAAGGTAACCCTTTTCCATTTTCAGACTATTTTAACATTTAGAAAATCCTTTCTTGTATTAAGTCTCCCTGTAATTTCCATCTTTCTGTCCTATTCTTACCTTGAGAAGCAATGGAGAATGTGTAAACTTTTCTTCCTCAGTTCAGATGCCAATCCAATGTCTAGAAGGCAATCAATAGGAACCCTTGAGAATTTAAACATACCTAGTTCCTTCAGCTCCTTCTCAACTGCTCTTATTTCAAAATCTCTCTATTCTTTTCTATGTACCCCTTTTCATTAGCAATGCCTTCCTTTATAAATACTGCCCAAGACCTAAACTGGATTCTCTAAAGTCCAATGGGCACAGGACAGAGAAAGACTATTACCTCCCTTGTTCTGGATACTGTCTTTTTATTAATGCAGCTCAGAATCTATACCGTTTTATGGCCACTACAGATCACAGTAACCTTTTATCCTATCAGCACACCGAGGTGGCCGTCGGATAAATTGGTTTGTTAGGGGATATGCCACCCTCAGACCACGTCATCCTCACTCCTCCTGAGTTAATGTTTTTAGTGATGAATAGAAAACTTACCATTTAACCCTTTAAAATTTCATCTCACTCAATTCAATTTAACTAACACTGATAGAGCAATAATGTGTTTCACTGTGCTCAATTTTGGACCAATGTTCCCGTCCTATGAAGTCTCTGATCCTGAACCTGTCACCTAAAATATTAACTAGCTCTGTATCAGCCTCAGATCTGGTGAGCTCGTCTTCCATGTCTTCATTCACCCTCCATGAAGTACTGTGCCTCTTGAGAGGACTATTTTGAAAGAATCAATATCTAAATGAGTCTCTCCTTCAAATGGAGGATGTAGTTGGCTTTCTGGAGCTCCCATTCGCCCTTTACCAGATTCACCCACTGTTTACATTCACCTCCACTTGTTTTATTCCTCTCTATCCACATGTTTATATAGGCATAATTTCTCTGAGTTTTGGAGAGAAGTTGGAGAACTCGTGTCACTTTTTCTCTACTTGAGTATGTATTTCCCAAGAATAAAGGCATACTCTTATACAAACAACTTCAGTATAGTTGCCAAAATTCAGAAATTTAACATTGCTGCAAGACTATTATGTAATCCATATTCAAATTACATCAACTTCCTCAGCAATGTGCTTTACAGCGATTTCCAGCCCCACCTCCCTTCACTCCTGCTCCAGGAACCAGTCTGGGATCATTGAGTAGCCAAGCTCTTTATAGGAGGCTGTGGTTTCAACATTTTGCTAAAAGCAGTTTGGAAGCTTTTTTCTTTTTTTAAATGCCAACCTATGAAAAACAGTCAAAACATCCCACCTTCCAAGGATGAAGATCTGGGGTACCTCTGAGGAGAGCAAAACAAATGTTTTGCAGACTCTGAAAGTAATTCCCGTGAAGCCATCACAAATATTTCAAGCAATGGAAGCATTTGTAATAAGTGTAGGCACCGGGTGAGATGGCTTGTGAGGAAACTTCCTCAAAGAGAGGAATGACTCCTAGGATATTTGCTTATAAATTTGCCTAATGACTTGATAATCAAACTGCACACCATCTTAGAGTTTCAGCTCCCAGAGAATAAGGCTTATATGATAGACACATTCTCCCTGGCCCATTTGTTAAAAGTCCTGGACTGCTGGGGCTGAGCCCCAAGTTTTGCTCCCCAAAAGAGCTATTTATACTTGCCATAGGATGAACCCTTAACCTCTAAGATCAGGCATGAGGGAGGTAGGTGGACCAACGAAGATGTACAGGGTAATCAATTCCCAACAACTCAAAGTGTGGTCACACTGATGGAGAATGGATAACACTGACTTCCCACCCACTTGCTCCATCATGGACACCCAATAAATATGAAAGCACATTAACAAGTCTGTGGCAGCATGCAATACAGGATTTGCTAAACTAAGGCATCTTGGTCTCCAACCAGAATTCAGGTTAATGATGACCAAACGATGCTTCTGTGGATTTCCTCCCTTGGACCCAGGTTCACAGCCTTAGAACTTAGCCTCTCATTGCTCTTCTTCTCCTTGTCTGTCTTCCTAATTTCAGATCCATCATCAAACTACTTCACATTTCTCATGTTTACTCTTTTCTGTTTTTTTCTGGCTGTGCTGGATCTTCATTGTGGTGTGTGGACTTCTCTAGTTACAGCGTGTGGGCTTAGTTGCCCTGTGGCATGTGAGAATATTAGTTCCCCAGGGATGGAACCAGTGTCCCTGCATTGGGAGGTGGATTCTAAACCATTGGACCACGAGGAAAGTCCCTCTCACATTTATTTTTTCCTCTCCGTTCTGGTCCAGGTCCCACTTTACTGGTTCCCTGCTTTCAAGTCTCTTTCCTATTGATTCATTCTATGTACTATCACTAGATTAATTTTCTCTGTAAATATATATATATATATATACACACATACACACACACACACACACACTGACACACACAGTATATACATTGCCACACAAGTCCGTGCTTAATACTTTCCTTAAGTTTCCATTTTAGATCCAGCCAAACTCACTCATCCACAAACAGCCTTCTTGGCCTTTGCTCTTGTCATTCATTCCCTCTCCACACCACTCCATTCCATCACTCCATCAGTCACTTTTTTAGAGATCTGGAATCCATGGCTCAGGGGACCCCAAGCTCCAAATACTACAATTCTTCTCTCTTCTCTCAGAGCTCAGTATTGAAAGCATTTGGTATCTATACTACTTTTTTGGCACTTGGCAAATGACTCCTTAGATGATTCGTAAATTTAACGTATATACTCTTTCTTCTAAGAAAGACTGTAAGCCCTTGAAGAGTAGACATCATGTTTACCTATCTTCTTATTTTTAATGTGTGTGTGTGTGTGCTAAGTTACTTCAGTTGTGTCTGACTCTTTGCAATCGCATGAACTGTAGCCTGCCAGGCTCCTCTGTCCACGGAATTCTCTAGGCAAAAATAGTAGAGTGGGTCGCCATGCCCTACTCCATGGGATCTTCCTGACCCAGGGATTGAACCTGGGTCTCTTGTTTGGCAGGCAGGTTTTTTACCACTAGGGCCACCTAGGAAGCCCTATATTTAAAGTAATGCCATTTATATAGTTGGGAGACTGCATGTTCAGTATTGGTGATCATGGAGCTTGTTTGAAAGGGCCTATAACCAAATAACATAACAGTCAGCATGCATTGAGTACACAATAATCATCAGACACAATGCTCTACACTTTATGTGGATTACCTAATTTATCCCTTCTACAACCCAGTGATCCAGGGACAATTATAATCCCCATTTTAATGATGAGAAACTGGGGCTTAGAGAAGCTGACTAATTTGCCCATGGTCATCCAGCTAGTGAGTAGAATAACCAGGATTCAACCCAGCTGGTTTGATTCTAGAGTCATGGCTCTCAACCACCATGCTACATCCACAAAAAAGGTAACCCTCCCACCCCAAGACTTTAAATAATAATTTTGATGCTGATGATAATAAATAAACATTTTTTCCCAAGAAAAGTGGGGCTCTGATATGCTCAGACAGCTTCTTAATGTTTAATAACTTCACTCTTGCAAAACTCTTTGGGTGTACACATTCAATCCTTTCATGAAAAGAAGATAAAATAAGCTGCAAAGTCATATTTGAATTTTGCCTGGTCTTTCAAGGGCTACTTTCTCCTTTTTGTTTTTTGGCACAGGATAGTAGAGTGGAAGTCTCAAACCTCAGAACAGTCTATATTTACAGACCAGCTCCAGTGTGTCTGAGTCCCAGGCCTGGCTAGAAATCTACAGTTTTCAGCTTCCACCCAGCATTTCTAGTGGGTTGGGGCTGAGGAGGATTTGGTGGGGAGGATAGAGTAGGGTTGTGTTTTCTCATAATTTAGGTCAACTTTGAGGTTCCAATGGGGCATTCTGTTCCTTGTCCAGAAAAGAGACAAAATAGGATGCATTGTGTGTGTTCAGACTGTGTTCACAGAAGACATCTCAGCAAGGCAGGCCCTATCACAGCCAGCTGATGTCACCAAGAGAGGAGGGGAAGATGGAGGAAAGAAACAATAGGAGGAGAGACAAAGAGAGAGGGGGGGANACCCAAACCCATGTCCATTGAGTTGGCAATGCCATCCAACCATCTCATCCTCTGCTGTCCCCTTCTCCTCCCGCCCTCAATCTTTCCCAGCATCAGGGGATTTTCAAATGAGTCAGCCCTTTGTATCAGGTGGCCAAAATATTGGAGTTTCAGCTTCAACATCAGTCCTTCTAATGAACACCCAGAACTGATCTCCTTTAGGATGGACTGGTGGACCTCCTTGAAGTCCAAGGGACTCTCAAGAGTCTTCTCCAATACCACAGTTCAAAAACATCAGTTCTTCAGGGCTCATCATTCTTTATAGTCCAACTCTCACATCCATACATTTGTATGTAAAAAAAGATAAAATCCCTAGCTTGGACAAATAAAACATGAAAAATGTAAGGATTAAGGGAATTAATATGAAGAAAAAACTGTATAATTATTAAAATCAATATATGCTTTAGTTCCTTAAGCATAGTTTCTAAGATATAAATTTATATGTAGAGACCTTTTTTATTTTTATTTTTTCCATTTGAGATAATTTAGCTGTTGTCTTCACATAATTGGCTTGTCCACAGCAGAGAATCGAACACTTTAGAGGAACATTATCAACAAACTCTTATTGCATATCTGACAATGTTTATTTTTTATAAAAAGACCTAAAAAGGATTGTATATGCTGTATGAATACACACTGTGAATTTGGCAAATATTTCTGTGAAGAAATGATGATTGATGATTACTTTTCAGGTTTAGATGGTATTGTTGTTATTGTAGTTTAGTGACCCGAATTTCCCAGGTAAGAATACTAGAGTGGGTTGCCGTTTCTTACTCCAGGGGATCTTCCTGACCTAGAGATTGAACTCAGGTCTCTTTAGTTTCCTCCACTGGTAGGCAGATTCTTTATAGTTAAAAGCCCCATGTTTGTGTCACAATAGTGTTTCTTCTATTGGGCTGATCATCTCAAAAGTAAATTTGCATGCAATGCATAGAGAATAAAGAGCAGCGATTAGGTCCCAAATGAACATTCAGAATATCTCTGCTCAAGCTTGCAATGTTATCTAAGTAAGAATTATACCATTTGTAAAGTAGCTTAAATGTGGGTTCTGCATTAGGAGTCTCTGGAGAAACAGACCCAATAAGATAGAAATAAAGACAGAACTAGGTATCTGTATATACCTATGTATTTATATATTCTTGTAGGAAATGGTTTATGCAATTACAGAGGCTGAGAAGTCCCACATCTAATGTCTAGAGAACCAGAAAAGTGGGTGGTGTAATTCAGCCCAAGTCTAAAGGCCTGAGAACCAGGGAAGCCAGTAGTTTTTAAGTTTCAGTCCAGTCTAAAGGCCTAAGCCTGGGGAATGAGGAGAAAGGGAGGATAATGATATAAGTCCCAGTCCAAGTCTGAAGGCCAGAGAACTAGGAGCACTCATGTCAGAGAAGGCGATAGATGTCATCTCAGGCAAAGAGCACATTTTCTCTTCCTCCATTTCTGTTCCATTCAAACCGTGAGGGCAATGGATGATGCCTCCCTGCCCTGAAGAGAGCAATCTTTACTCAGTCAGTCTACAGGATCAAATGCTAATCTCTTCTGAAAACACCCTTACAGATACACTTAGAAATAATGTTTTGCTAGCTATCTCGGCATCCCTTAGCCCCGTCATATTGACGTACAAAATTAACCATCATAGATACTATATTTCATCAAAACCTAGATTATCCTAAGGAATGCTACTTGTCATTTTCAGAACAGCAACTTGCAGTAACTCTTAACTGGAAGTTATATTTCAATATCAAGATCATTTTTGTTCAATTCTGCTTGCTATATTTTAAGCACAGCATGGACTAACATGCATTAAGATGCTTAACTGGATAGATTACAGGCCTCAAATTAATAAGATATTGGAGAACTACTGACTACTCAACTTGAAGATAATGCTTACAGAGCTCACTGCTCACTTACTCATTCATTAATTCATTTACGTTTAACTTACTGATAGCCTGTACACTTTAATTTAATTATTTTCCCTGGAACTGAAAAGATGATTTTTTATTTTTTTTNTAGTCCACAGTATTCGGGGAGCCAGTTTGTGTGAAGTGCCGGGCCTTCCCATTCCAGTCCCTGCACAATTGAAATTGCAGGACCCAGCTGGGCGCGAAGGGTTACTAGGAAGCGAATTTGCCCCTCCGGTTCTTGCGGTCATTTAGAGGCAGTGGATGGAGCCGGACACCGGATGAAGCCGAACATTAGCCAAAGTATTTCTGGAAAATCTCTCATTTCCCGTCGCCACACTGGCCCCTGAACTCTACAGCACTTAACTGCACAGTCTTTTTTTTTTTTCCAGGATTGCATTATTTATTGGAATGGTTGTGTACAAAGTGTTTATAATGTTTATATAACTATTATTTTCTCTAATTACAAAAGTAGGCAGGCCCACTTATAAATATCCGTTGTAGAGAGTTTTTTTAATAACGTAGAACTTGCTGACACGCAGGGACCGCTTCTACTAACACCCAGGGTCTGTTACTTTCAGCAGCAGCAGGCGGAAATTCATCAGCGGTGCCTGCAGCGGAGCTCGCAGGGCTGGTCCCGCCCGCTGGTTGCTAGGGCAACGCCCTGCCGCTAAATTTGGAGGCCAGAAAAAACTCGCGGGAGCAGGAGTCTGTCCCACCCTGGGGGCGGAGTTAGTAGGGGGCGCGGGACTCAGAGGGAGCGCGTTCCCCGCCTTCCCCTCCAGGTGGCGCTATAGGATCGTGGATAAAGTCGCTGGACCCGGCTCCCCGCGGCGGTGGGCGCCTATGGGCGGAGCCAAGGCGGGGCTTGAACTTGGATGCGCAGTTGGCTCTGGATCTGGGGAAACTAGCGGTCCCGGGCCGAAAGTTATCGACACTCTCAGGGACTTCTGTACGCCACGCAGAAAAGGGAAAAGGGGGAGGTTCTGGAACAGGGAGAGAGAAGAGTCGGGACCGCGGAAAGTCACTCCATCTTTCCCATCTGCCTATAGGATCCCTCTCCTGTACCTGCCATTCTCACCCTCGGGCGCACTAGGTGCTCTGGACACAAATGCAAGGTGGGAGCTGGGCCAGTGTCTCCTCACCCCTAGTATCTGGGCCTAGCCAGGCTTGCAGCGCTCTAGTACCCAGGATATATGCCAGCATTGGATTTCCGCGGCAACTTCCCGAGCAAGCCAAGAAAAACAGGCGCGCTGTTCCTCAGTTTGTCCAGAGGAAACCTTTACACCCTTCCCTTCTGGAAACTGCGAGTGGAAAAAGTGAGTTGAAGAATACCAGTGCGGCCACCACGTGTGTAGTGGTGTAGCTCTTTTCTTCCCAAGCACCATTTCCCCCATCATGACTCTCACCCTGTCACAATCATATCGAGCCCTCCACAATCATACACCGCCTCACTTAAGTTAAATCGTCTCCTTTCCCTTCACCCACTTTCTCCCCAATCACACAACCACAAAGATACACCTAGTACCGGGCATCCGGAAAATGCCTCAGAGTGCAGAAGCCCTTATCAGAACACACACACACACTTCCCAGGCCAAAAGAGAAAGAGATCATTGGCAGGAGACAAAAGCAGGTTTATTTGGGCTCTGGGGCCAGGGATGCCTAAGGTGTGAGTTAAGGCAACTCAGCTGGTTCTCATTGCCCAAAGGGCCGGCCAGGGCAGGGAGAAGGGGTGACTCAGTATTGAAGCCAAATCTCTGCATTTCAAGTCCCTGGCTGGAGACCTCGGGAGTCAGTTCTGGGAGGGCATGGGTTCTAGTGTTCCCTGGGGTCTCTGTGCTTTTGCTAGGATTGGGGGAATGGTCTGGGGTCAGAAGCCTTGAATGCACAGCCTTCATTTCAGTAACGACCATTTAATTTGTTCCTTGGCAGACTGAAGAACCTGGGTAGGGTGGGGTGTGGAAGGTTGAGAGAATTACTGGGTGGAATTCAAGTGCATTAACAGTGCAGTGGCGGGTTGGGGGGATACATGTCCTGGCCATTCCGAGTCACTAGGTGGCAGCAGCTCATTTCTGCCTGCTTTAAGGGGGGCTGGGCCATCAAAATGGAAAGAGCCGCCCAAACTGGCTACAGCCAGCAACCAGCCCAGATGGGAGCTGGCCCAGCCTGCCCTCTGGTTCCAGCATCTGCAGCCCTGGGTGTGGCAGCAGCCTTGTCTCCCCTACACCATGCCATGCAAGCTTCCACCCGAAGTGCCACGTCCAGGCAGAGGCAGGCCCAGGCCTAACACTTCCTGTGCCCAGACACCTCAGCAAACCCCTAGCTCTAGCTTTGGCTGGCAGTAAGTCCTCAACACTCCACCCCAAGCTGCTGCTCATGTGGCACAGCTGGCAAAGGGCTCCTGGGAAGGCTCTGCTGAAGGCCACCTGCACTCAGATGTGTTCACTTTCATATCCTGCTGTAACACCACCTCAGCCCCACATTTACACAGACCCATGCAACTGTGCACACACCGTGCAAACACAGTGCGGACCCCACCTATGTCCCTCAGATTGTCCCTCCAGCCATCAAGCCTCACTGCCAACCGAAGGAGGCTGATCCCACACTGCATGCCCCTTCCTCCTTCCCATTCCCCCTCCTCTCTCAGGGACAGCCTGGACCTGGAATGCTCCTGCAGTTCTCAGTGAAGATCTACGTTTCTCCTTATTTCATCTCCCATTCACTACCTGCACATCCCTTAGTGTTTACTCAAGAATTCCATTAAAAGTGCTATGTCTTCATTCTTTCCCCCATGGAAAACAGGATGTATGCCAAGAGCTTTCCGTGCTTTAGCTCATCTAATTTTCATAATAACTCTATAAAGAGTGTCCTGTGATTATGCGAGGCCCAGAGAGGTAGAATAACTTGTGCTAGGCCACCCAGCTTGTAGGTAGTAAGGCAGAATGCTACATCCTTTGGATGACTCACACCAGTGCCCCTGTTCTTATCTGCTCTGCTCATTGCCCCTTAACCTCTTTAGCCCTGAAAGTTGCCATGCAGCTGCATTCATCTCATTAGGGTAAGAGGAAGCAAGAACAGGGAAGGGAGAGGCCGCGTGAGCATGAAGGGCAGGTATAGCAAAGGGCACCACACCTGGAGCCCCACATGGAATGGCATGGGCCCATCTCAGCGTTGGCCATTACAGCACGAGGAAGTTAGTGCCAGGGCAGGAAGCTCCATAAAAGCAGGATTAGTCTGGGCAGAGAGACCTGCAGGTAGACAGAATGGAGGTCAAGCCTGACCAGTAGGAAGTTTGGGCAGCCGGGAAACCAGTCAGGCCGTAGATCTGGAAACCTCAGCCCTGTCCCACATGCACCCTCAGATAGGACCATGCAGGGGACTGGTGGGCATGGACTTTTCCACACTCAGGTCACTCAGGGACAAGGTACAGCCCAAACTGGCTGCACCAGCGGTGAGAATGAGATCCCATGGTGGATTTAAGTGTCCCTTAACAACCTCAGTGTGGACCCTAAAGAGCAGGGGTGAGCGGTTAGAAGAAAACTCCTATTTGGGATCCTTTCCAGAGGCCAGAGCCCCCACACTGCTTGGGGAACAAGTGACCCAGCCATCTCCAGTGTGGGCAGCTCCTCCTGGGCTTTGACCCAACTACGCCCAGCTAGGAGATAAGGTGAACTGCTGGGAAGACATCATCATTTATTAATACCCAAGCTCCACATTACCATGGGAACCCTGGCAGCCTCCCGTGGACTGACTGTCTGCAAGAGGTGGCCTGACACAATCATCCCTTCCCTCCTGCATCCCCGACTTCTCTGCCTGGAAAGCCCCACTGGGTCCCCCTGGGATGCTCTGTTCTCCTCCCTTTAGCCCATCTCTGGCCAAGGCAGATGGAGAGGGCCTACCTGGGCCACACTGTGTTCAGTCAAGCCGCTGTCATCCGCCTATGGGGGAAGCAGAATCAAGGTGGTCAGGCCAGGGCAAGGGTAGCGGGTGAAGAAAGACAGCTGAGTGGATGCTGTGATCAGGGGATCCAGAACTGCATGTGTATCACTTAGGGGAAGTTCTAGAGCCCTTGGAAGCCAGCATCCTTAGGGATGTCTCTGGGACACGGTGGGTGGAGAATGAGGGGGATTAAAAACGACAGGAAAGGCTTCATCCAGACATGAGAAGCCAAAATGGGTGGGGAGATTCCATCTCTTCCCCTCCAAGGCCAAGTTCAAGGCAAGGCAGCCACCCAGGTGTCTCTGTGAGAATTTGTTTATTTCCTCAGTCTGTACTTCCAACCAGGGAGTATGGTGAGGTATTCGTAATTGTCCAAGGGAAGAGAACAGAGATCTCTTTTACTGGCTGACATTCCTCCAAACTGCTGCTCCCCTTCAGAAGTGCATCAACCCAGTGGCTGCTTCTGCTAGAGGAGCCTGGGTTCCCTTTGCCCAGACACAGGGAAGACAGGAGGTACAGAGGATGGGAAGGGGAGCCTGGAGGAGATGGGAGTAAGGGGGTATGCAGGATGACTCTTACCCTAAAATTCACTTTCTGGATCACTTGCTGAGGGTCACTTTCCAGAATCACGCTACAAAGTGAGAGAGAAATGAGGAGGAAAATCAGCCCCATGCTTTCCTTGGACTCTGCTCCCTGCGAAGCCCTTTGCTTCCCTGCCATATCCTGCAACATCCCCCTTCCAAGGTATTGGCCCGCCCATACTGCTCAAGCCAGAACTCTCCCTCACCATGGAGCCCTAATTCTCACATAGTTTGTCATCACTGGGCAAAGACTTGAGAGATCAGGCCAGGGTAGTCCAGTCTAGATCGATCAGGTTGTCAAAAGCAGGGGCTCAAAAAGTGAGAGCTCTAGAAAGTTCACTTCACCTCTGGGATGAAGGGTTGGATTCAGATGCAGTGAAGGACAAGAAGCCCCCTGGGGTCCCTATCTGGTTTCACTATTATTTTCTGCCATGGGGTTGTGCTATACATGGAAGAAACAGAACTGCAAAATCAGAATCTACCTCCCCCCCTTTTTTTTAACTTCCCTTTGGACAGACCCAATTATGGAGGCATTTCTTGGCTAGTTGGCACTCTTTGATGATGCCCTGGGGGGTGTGCAGGGGGGAAGAGCTGGTCTCTGTGGGTGAGAAAGGGTCCACAGGAACTGACTGACTGCTCCTCCTCGCCCAGTGAGCCTCCTATAGGGCAGAAGGAAGTGAACAAACATTTTCTGAGACCTTCTCCCAGGCTCATCACAGGGGCACTTGTAGCCCCCCTTTAGAGCAACCATTCCAGGCCAAGGTTCAATGTTGCTTCCACGAATGCTTCCCTGTTTTCACTGGAGGGAAAGGGGGGCAAAAACTGGGCCTTCTAGAGGTACAGATGGGAAGCTGATAAAACTTACAATCTCCCTTGTGAAGGCCCTGCACCTCATTCTATATTTGTAACTGTGTTTTCTTGAAGAAGTTCCAGACCAAATTTTATATACAACTTTTATATTCCACAAAACCTGGCCTTATTTCCCTCACTGTTGGGTCCTAGCAGTTAGCACAAGGCCTTGCAACGGCAGCAGCAGGCAGTCAACAGACATAGAGGAAAAGAGGGAGGGAAGGCAGGAAGAAGCCCACAGCACCCCATCTCCTGGGGCCCCTGTCCCCCAGCAATGTGCATCATTGCCACGGGAAGAGCACAATCTCTGGAAACGTGCACAAGTTTAGATCTTGGCCCTGCCACCCCCTAGTCATGTGACCTTGGGCAAGTCACTTAAATCTCTGAGCCTCTGTTTCCTCATCTATTAAATGCATGTAATCACCGGCATGTGGATGTCTCACAGGTGATCCGTTTCCACTATTCTTTGCCCCAGAGCCAGAACTTCTTTTTCTCCCTGAATATTGCCCAATCCCCCCATGGAAATTCACTAACCAACCTCTAATAAGAGCTCCCAGCTCCCTAAGACTATAATCTTACACCAATAAGAGGAGACAAGATTTACTGAAGGAGAACTATGAACTCCACCTGCATCATCTCATTTAATCCTACATCCTTTGGGGCAGTTTCCTTATTGTCTCCTTTTCAAAGCTGGGGAAAGTAAGGAAAATAACTAGCCCAGGTCATGCATGCAGTCGATGTTGGAGTGAACCTCTAAGAGCGAGAGGTGTAGCTGCCGCAGGGCTCTGCCTGAATGAAGTCTTTCCAGGAAGGGCGGGTGTCTGTGCTGCCTGCTTCTCCTGGGCATTGGAGAGCAAACCATTCCCCCCAAAACTTTCCTGGTCAACAGTCAGCCATAGTTTGACATCAGATTACTTTCTTGCGTGCTTGACTTTGGCTAACATTGAAGTCAACTTCCATCATCGTGATTGGGGTTGGGGGGTGGGATCACAGGGAATATGCTGGAGAAAGGCAGGGAGAAGCTGGCCAGAGAGCCAACAACACGGTGGGTGCAACCTTGAGCTGAAAACCCTTAAGGCCACCTCCCACTGCGAGGGTTCCTGACCAGTCCCTTTTCCTGTCCCACTCCTCACCCGCCATCCACAATCTCATCCACCACCAGGAAGGCTCCGTCCATGTTCTCCAGCAACCAGCGCTTCTCCACGTTCTTCCTGAAAGCAGACACAGCTCTGGAGCCTCTCTGTGGTATGGCTGGGAGGAGCCGGGTCCTTGCCTTAGTGAGGTGGACCCGCTCACTCCAAAGACTGCCTCATTCCCCGCCCTCCAGCCCCTGTCCCCCAACAAGCACAGGGAAGGAGAATGTCAAGGGCAGTGAGGGTGGCACCTGGGCAAGGGATTCCTGAGCAGAGGACAGGTCTGCTTCCTTCAGCCCCTCATGCTCAACTCTACCCATGCTGCCCCCGCCGCTTTTGGGCACTGATCCTATTTCCACCCTAAAGCACTTCAGGTACTACAGTGCTATTGTAGTTATACATGTCGACTGTAAACACTTATTTTTGGTTATCCGAGTTTGATTTACCCAGGCCACTGGTATCACTGGAGTAGATACCAGATCACTGAATGGGAACGGAGGGAAAATCACCCTGAGCGTCAAGTCAAAAAACCTTGAGTTTGAACCTTGGTTCTGATAGAAATAACCTGTAACCTCAGGCAAATCACTTAGCTTCTCCAGATTTCATCTTCTGGCCATACCATTGTTTGATCAGGTAAAGGACAGGGGCCCTGCAGGAAGTTGCTCTGACTCTGGATTTCATCTTGTGGAGACTTAAGGAAAAAGCAGGGAACCATCCTGCCTGTGATGTACCAAGGTCTGGGGATGGGAGCCTTGGAGGACAGAGGACCTCACTCACCTTAGCACGTGGTTCAGGGACTCAAACAGGCAGGTGAGAACAGACATGAGCATCAGCTGGTGAGGAGTGGATATGGGAGGAGGAAAACGAGAGAGACTGAGGTTGAGAAGGCCAGAGGAAACCTCAGAACCTGACTCTTGGACAGCTGCCCCTCTCTAGGGAGGACAAGGCTGGAGCCTGGCTGCGACTTGACCTGAGAAGGTCCCTCCCTGTGTTTGAACTGGGAAGCACTGGAGTGCCTGTTATAGGACACTGAATACATCCTTCTCCAGTGATGCATAAGAGAGACAGAAGCTCCCGGGAGAGGACTCCATTTCTGGTACCCAAGGAACCGAGGGGTATCACGGATATGCATTGTTCCAGAAAGAACCATTCTGGAGGCTTCCAGTTCCCCAGAGTCTAGAAGCAGGGATACCAAGGGTGAGCCGCCCAGCTTCTACTCCAGACTCCAAGCCACTCCCCCACAGAGAGACCCTCCTTGCCTCCCCAACCTCCTGAATTCACCTCGTTCTCGTAGGATGAGCCCACCACATACAGGAAGAGGTCAATGCTGCTCTTATAGACGATGGTCATGCCCCCGAAAAATGCAATCTCACCTAGAAGAGAAATGGGGTCTCAGTTCTGGTCACTTCTGCCTGGCCCCTCCTGCCCATCTCCAGCTCTGCACCTCTCCCCCTATTTCCTTCTTCTTCCCAAGAACACCTGCAAAGGAAATTCCAGTCCAGTCCAGTGGTTAGGACTCTGTGCTTTCATTGCCAAGGGCCCGAATTCAATCCCCAGTTTGGGAACTAAGATCTCACAAGCAGTGGCCAAACAAAAAAAGAATCCTTGCAAAGACTAGAACCCTTGGAAAGACCTGTATGAGGGACACTACCAGTGTCCCTCTACTTCATTCCTAGCACCTGACTGCCTCATTCTGAGAAGTCAACAAACCTGGTTTAAGGCTGACCTTTCACCCACCATGTGCAATGCCTCTGACCTTGAGTTTGGCAGTGGCCTCTTCCACTGAGAGGAGTCCAGGCATGCCAGAAGCAGGTAGGTGGGAGCAGGTGGCGGTAGCAGGGGGGTGTGTGTGCTGGTGAAGGGGAGGAGGGTGAAGGTTCACCAGAAGGGAAAAGGGAACAGCTGGGAAGGGGAGGAAAAAGCACCTCTGAAGAAAAGGGAATGGCCGGTGGGTATGTGAGGCCAACAGGGACAGCTCTGTCCAGGCGGAGATGACAGTGTGCATCTGAGAGTTCTGTGCAAGGAAAAGGAGGACACTTACTGTCAGTTCGGCTGGTCTTGTTGAAGACATTTTTCTCGAAGGCCATCTGCTCTTTCATGGAGGGGAATGTGTCATCATAATACTAGGAGGAAGGGAAGGAGAAAAAGTGACAGCCATTCCACAGGGTCTGGCTTCTCCCTGGATGGGTGGCAGGGTGCTGGCCAAGTGGGACTCTGCTGCCACACCCCCTCTCCTCTTGACTGCCCTCTACGTCTGTCAGCTATTTCCCCCTAAACACAAATTCTGAGCAAAGAGAGCCATAAAAAGTAGAGGAATTTTGAGGCCTGCTTTTGGAGTCCTGTCCTGATTTCTTGGAGGCCTTTGTGCATTCAGCAGATGGCTGCAGCGGTCACTAGGCCACACTGTTTCTACACTAACCTGAGTCTACAGGAGAGAAGGCAGAGCCAGGGGCTCTTTACCACAATAATATCATAACAGCTATTTTATTATCCACATTATATGGATGGGGTAACTTCCCTGACACCTCACAGTTTAAGGGACAGAGCTGGGATGCAATGGCAGCGATGGTCTGACTTCAGACAGGATTATGGTGAAGATCCCCTGGAGAAGGAAATGGCAACCCACTCCAGTATTCTTGCTTGGGAAATCCCATGGACAGAGGAGCCTGGTGGCTACAGTCACAAGAGTTGACACGACTTAGCAACTAAACAACAATGACAACTATGGTGAAGATGAACTATCTAAGGCAGAGTTCCTGGCACACCCTGCCTAAGGAAATCAATGCTGTTTTGTTGTGTTTGATAAGACTCTCTGACTCAGTTCCTGCATTTGCACATGGATGTGATCTGCTGGGAGGAGGCCCTGGCACCTTTGGTTGCCGAGCTACCTCTGACCATCTGCTAGGGCAAGGGACGGTCAGCNCTGGGAACTAAGATCTCACAAGCAGTGGCCAAACAAAAAAAGAATCCTTGCAAAGACTAGAACCCTTGGAAAGACCTGTATGAGGGACACTACCAGTGTCCCTCTACTTCATTCCTAGCACCTGACTGCCTCATTCTGAGAAGTCAACAAACCTGGTTTAAGGCTGACCTTTCACCCACCATGTGCAATGCCTCTGACCTTGAGTTTGGCAGTGGCCTCTTCCACTGAGAGGAGTCCAGGCATGCCAGAAGCAGGTAGGTGGGAGCAGGTGGCGGTAGCAGGGGGGTGTGTGTGCTGGTGAAGGGGAGGAGGGTGAAGGTTCACCAGAAGGGAAAAGGGAACAGCTGGGAAGGGGAGGAAAAAGCACCTCTGAAGAAAAGGGAATGGCCGGTGGGTATGTGAGGCCAACAGGGACAGCTCTGTCCAGGCGGAGATGACAGTGTGCATCTGAGAGTTCTGTGCAAGGAAAAGGAGGACACTTACTGTCAGTTCGGCTGGTCTTGTTGAAGACATTTTTCTCGAAGGCCATCTGCTCTTTCATGGAGGGGAATGTGTCATCATAATACTAGGAGGAAGGGAAGGAGAAAAAGTGACAGCCATTCCACAGGGTCTGGCTTCTCCCTGGATGGGTGGCAGGGTGCTGGCCAAGTGGGACTCTGCTGCCACACCCCCTCTCCTCTTGACTGCCCTCTACGTCTGTCAGCTATTTCCCCCTAAACACAAATTCTGAGCAAAGAGAGCCATAAAAAGTAGAGGAATTTTGAGGCCTGCTTTTGGAGTCCTGTCCTGATTTCTTGGAGGCCTTTGTGCATTCAGCAGATGGCTGCAGCGGTCACTAGGCCACACTGTTTCTACACTAACCTGAGTCTACAGGAGAGAAGGCAGAGCCAGGGGCTCTTTACCACAATAATATCATAACAGCTATTTTATTATCCACATTATATGGATGGGGTAACTTCCCTGACACCTCACAGTTTACGGGACAGAGCTGGGATGCAATGGCAGCGATGGTCTGACTTCAGACAGGATTATGGTGAAGATCCCCTGGAGAAGGAAATGGCAACCCACTCCAGTATTCTTGCTTGGGAAATCCCATGGACAGAGGAGCCTGGTGGCTACAGTCACAAGAGTTGACACGACTTAGCAACTAAACAACAATGACAACTATGGTGAAGATGAACTATCTAAGGCAGAGTTCCTGGCACACCCTGCCTAAGGAAATCAATGCTGTTTTGTTGTGTTTGATAAGACTCTCTGACTCAGTTCCTGCATTTGCACATGGATGTGATCTGCTGGGAGGAGGCCCTGGCACCTTTGGTTGCCGAGCTACCTCTGACCATCTGCTAGGGCAAGGGACGGTCAGCTCAGCTTCCATTTTCTGAATGTAGATTTTGCCACCTAGTGCCCCATCTGCAGGCAAATTAGTGGTCTCCCTGCCAGCCACTGTTGTGTGAACAGGCTCCCTGCAATGTCATGAAGACAAGAAGTTTCAGCCTCAACAATCTAAAAAGTCTACATTGCATTTCATAGCTAGTTTAGGTGTCACAACCCCACTATAGTTAAGTGTGTTGATGGTAGATATTTATTTTTGGATTATTCTAGTTTGGTTTGTCCTCGCCATGATCACTAGCATATATACCAGATAACTGAATAGTTGGTGCAGAGAAAATCATCCTCCTGAGCTTCAAGTCAAAATACCCGAGTTCGAATCCCTGCTCTGATATTAGTGCCTGTGACTCCAGGCAACTCTAGCTTCTCTAGACTACCTTTTCCTCATTTATGAAAGAGTTGGATTAAAACCTGGTCTATAAAATCCTATCTGTATAGGATTATATCTCTATAAATCCTTAGTGTTTACCAAGCTGTAAAAGCAAAGCAGAGGGTACTTGTTCAGAATTGAGGGACCGGGAATCCAGGGTCCCAGGCCAGTGTAAAGGACGGTGAGAAGACATTCTGGGGAACATGAGTAGAAACAGAAGAGACAACCCCTCCCCCCTTTGGGGGCCAGCATTCTGACAAGGCAGGAGGATGGACAGAATGACCTTTGGAAGGGTCTCAGCTGAGCTGCTCTGTGTTGCAGAGCCCACAGTGGGGTCTCTCCTGCCAGGTGAGTCAGCTGGGTGGAGACTTCTGGACTTGGGCCTGTGGCACAGTGTCTTCAGGGGCCCTCTGGTGAGGGTGGGAGGTTACCTTGGCCAGCAGGCGGTGTCCGTCATTATCTAGGATGAAAACGGCCTTGATAGTGTAGAGGGAAGGTTCCTGCAACTGACACGGGGGAGAGCTTTGTTGGCCCCTAAGCCAGCGCAGACCCCTGTCATTGGCTCTACGTGATCTGCTGATCCCAGGAGTCCATCCTCAAGCCTGCGACCCCAGCCCCAGAAGTCCACAGCTGGTTCCGGCCCAACCCTATGCCACATGGACCACTCAGGTGCCCGCTCCCCTCGCAGGCAGATGTCCCACTGCAGGCCCCGGGTGGGCGCTGTGCCCATTGGCTGCAGAAGGTCCGTCCGGGCCCAAGTTCTGTCATGCACTGACTGCTCCAGAGCCCGAGTCGGAGTGTATCACAGAACCTGGGCCGGGGGGACAGCGGCGCCGAGCTTCTCCAGCGGCCCCCGGCGCCCTGGCCCGTCGGGCTCCAGAAGCACGCACGTCAGCCCGCCGCCGGGGCGGCCCCGCGCTCCCTAGCCCTCCGGGAGAGACGCAATCCAGCCCGGCCGAGCCGTCCCCGCCCGCTCCGACTGCTCCAGAACTTCGCCCACGCGGACGCCGCACCGGCCGCCTCCCGAGTCAGCGCGGAGGAACTTTTCTGCCCGCGCGGGCGCCGCCCCTCCCAGGCCGGTCCCGGCGGCACCAAGATCCCCGGCGCCCGACCCGTGAGCTGGCGCCCCCCGACCCCGGCGCCGCCTGCTCCGTACCCGCAGCCCCGCGGGCTCCCCAGCTCGGGCGGGCGGCGCCGGGCCCCCAGTCGGGGCGGCCGCGGCCCCCTCCCCTGGGTGCGGACGTGGCCAGGCCTCCGGCCGCTG
>SJYV01005751.1:3125094-3139023 GCA_006410875.1 Neotragus pygmaeus | reverse complement strand
GGAGGGAGAGCTGGGCAAGAAAGGGAGCTGTCTCTTATACACATCTTCTCCTTCCCCTCGCCCTCCTCGACTCCTCAAAGCCCAGAGCTCCTTGAATCCTCAGTTTGTCCCAAGACCGGCCCCCTTTCCCCCTCCTGCCTTCTCTCTGGCTTGTGGGTTTGGTTTGCAGCTACGTCCACAGGCTCCCCTGAGGCCGTCAGAAAACACAGGCAAAGTCCAGTTTGTCTCTGGACTCCTGGTAGGTACCGTTGGCACAAATACATCAGGTCATCCTTTGGACTTCAGAGACAGGTCCTAGCAGCGGGAGCAGATGAGGACAGCTCTAGAGAGACCCCTCTGTGCAGCAGAGTTTCTCCCATGTTTCTCCCGCAACTTGGGGAAGGGAGCCATGGCGCCCGGACACCTCTGCAGACAGGAACACAATCTGAAATGAGACAGATACCCAGCAGTACAAATGTTCCACCTGTGAATGGCATCAGGCTTTGCCATGCTTTGGTTCCTTTGGCCTAGGTATACTAGGTGGTTTAATCACTATGTCGTGTCCAACTCTTTCGAACCCAAAGACTGTAGACCCCCATGCTCCTCTGTCCATGAAGTTTTCCAGGCAAGAATACAGAAGTAGGTTGTCATTTCCTTCTCCAGGACCTTCCCAACCCAGGGATTGAACTCTTGTCTCCTGCATCGGAAGCAGATTCTTTACCCCTGAGCCACTGCTGCTGCTAAGTTGCTTCAGTCGTGTCCAACTCTGTGTGACCCCATAGATGGCAGCCCACTAGGCTNGGATTGAACTCTTGTCTCCTGCATCGGAAGCAGATTCTTTACCCCTGAGCCACTGCTGCTGCTAAGTTGCTTCAGTCGTGTCCAACTCTGTGTGACCCCATAGATGGCAGCCCACTAGGCTCTTCTATCCCTGCGATTCTCCAGGCAAGAATACTGGAGTGGGTTGCCATTTCCTTTTCCAATGCATGAAAGTGACAAGTGAAAGTGAAATTGCTCAGTCATGCCAACTCCTAGCAACTCCATGGACTGCAGCCTACCAGGCTTCTCTGTCCATGGGAATCTCCAGGCGAGAGTACTGGAGTAGGTCGCCATTGCCTTCTCTGCCTGAGTCACTAGGGAAACCCATTAAGTATACTAGAGGGCTTTAACTTCAGAATCCTCAAGGCTAGCGGGAAATTAACAGTACTTCAGTGGCACCCCCACTCCAGTACTCTTGCCTGGAAAATCCCATGAATGGAGGAGCCTATAAGGCTGCAGTCCATGGGGTTGTTGAGGGGCGGACAGGACTGAGCGACTTCACTTTCATGCATTGGAGAAGGAAATGGCAGCCCACTCCAGCGTTCTTGCCTGAAGAATCCCAGGGATGGGGGAGCCTGGTGGGCTGTCGTCTATGGAGTTGCACAGAGTCGGACACGACTGAAGTGACTTAGCAGTAGCAGCAGCAGGCATTTACCCATCACTATAGTAAAAATTCTCCAAGCCAGGCTTCAACAGTATGTGAACCATGAAATGGTGTTCAAGCTGGATTTAGAAAAAGCAAAGGGAACCAGAGATCAAATTGCCAACATCTGTTGGATCATCAAAAAAGCAGGAGAGTTCCAGAAAATATATACTTCTGCTTTACTGATTATGCCAAAGCCTTTGACTGTGCGGATCACAATGAACTGTGGAAAATTCTTAAAGAGATGGGAATACCAGACCACCTGACCTGCCTCTTAAGAAATCTGTATGCAGGTCAAGAAGCAACAGTTAGAACTGGACATGGAACAACAGACTGGTTCCAAATTGGGAAAGGAGTACATCAAGGCTGTATACTGTCACTCTGCTTATTTAACTTATATGTAGAGTACATCATGGGAAATACTGGACTGGATGAAGCACAAGCTGGAATCAAAATTGCCAGGAGAAATATCAATAACCTCAGATATGCAGATAACACTACCACTTATGGCAGAAAGCAAAGAACTAAAGAGCCTCTTGATGAAAGTGAAAGAGGAGAGGGAAAAGATGGCTTAAAACTCAAAAATCAGAAAACTAAGATCATGGCATCCGGTCCCATCACTTCATGGCNAACCTCAGATATGCAGATAACACTACCACTTATGGCAGAAAGCAAAGAACTAAAGAGCCTCTTGATGAAAGTGAAAGAGGAGAGGGAAAAGATGGCTTAAAACTCAAAAATCAGAAAACTAAGATCATGGCATCCGGTCCCATCACTTCATGGCATATAGATGGAGAAACAATGGAAACAGTGACAGACTATTTCTTGAGCTCCAAAATCACTGCAGATGGTGACTGCAGCCATGAAATTAGAAGCCTGTTCCTTGGAAGAAAAGCTTATGACCAACCTATACAGCATATTAAAAAGCAGAGACATTACTTTGCCGACAAAGGTCTGTCTAGTCAAGGCTATGGGTTTTCCAATAGTCATATATGGATGTGAGAGTTGGACACAGAAAGCTGAGCGCTGAAGAATTGATGCGTTTGAATTGTGGTGTTGTAGAAGACTCTTCAGAGCCCCTTGGACAGCAAGGAGATCCAACCAGTCCATCCTAAAGAAAATCAGTCCTGAATATTCATTGGAAGGACTGATGCTGAAGCTGAAACTCCAGTATTTAGTCACCTGATGCAAAGAGCTGACTCATTTGAAAAGACCCTGATGCTGGGAAAGATTGAAGGTGGGAGGAGAAGGGCACAACAGAGGATGAGATGGTTGGATGGTATCACCGACTCAATGGACGTGTGTTTGAGTAAACTCCAGGAGTTGATGATGGACAGGGAGGCCTGTTGTGCTGCAGTCCATGGGGTCACAAACAGTCAGACATGATTGAGCACCTGAACTGAACTGATAGGCATGCATTTTATAGTTAAACTCTTTAAGGTACATTATATAACTCACACCTTGAGGTGGGTGTTCTCACCCCCATTTTAAGGAAGGGATACTCAGAGTTTGTGTGATCTTTCAAGATCCTTTAGTTAATCAATAGCTGAATGGAGGTGGAACCCAGGTTTCAGACCAAGAATTTCTTCTTCACTCTTCTCTTCAGGTCGTCTTATGTTGGGTACCACACTCACTTATGAGGGTTTCCTCTGCTGCATAGTATCAAGCTGTCTTATTTATCTCAGCTTCAATGTCATCACCAAGAGGCCCTTTCTAACAACCACCAACTCTAACTTGATAGGTCCTTGCTGTCCCTTTGTGTCTCAGCACCCTACTTTTGTTGTACTTAATCTCTAAATACCATTTTTACTAATTTGTTTACAAACATGTGTGGTCCTTCTCTGCACCAGGTGTTATGTCCTACAGAAATAATGTGCCTGCGGAATCCCTGGTGCCCCAAACAGGGCCTGGCACATGAAAGGTTCAATGAAACCATGTTTTATGTGCTGCACAAATATTTATTGAGTATTTACCATGTGCCAGTTGCTTTTTTAGTCACTGGGACGCAATGGCAGCCAAAGTAAACATCTTTGCTCTCATGGAGCTTATTCAAATATTTGTGTGTGCGCACGTGCATTTCTGTGCAATACCCACAGTACACAGATACATGAATAAAATAGTAATATTGAATTGGTGATAAGCACTGTGTGAAGAAAGGGGCTTCCCAGGTGGCGATACCCACCTGCCAATACAGGAGATGTTTAAGAGATGCAGGTTCGATCCCTGGCAGGAAGAGCCCCTGGAGAAGAACATGGCAACCCACTCCAATATTCTTGCCTGGAGAATTCTCATGGACATAACAACTTGGAGGTGTGCAGTCCATAGGGTCACAAGAGTTGGACATGACTGAAGTTACTTAGCATGCGTGCATACTATGAAGAAAAATTGATCTGGAAAGGTATCAGGAATGTTAGGGGTTGGGGAGAGGCAGGGGAAATTGCCATTTTCATTAGGGTCATTTGAGAAAGCCTTCAAGGTGACATGAGCAAAGAGCTGAAGGAAATGTGGGGAAAAGCCACACAGACATCTGTGGAAACTTCTACTGAATGTCTTTTTATGATGCTGTGGAAGGCACACCCAGATCTTCCCTGCAGGCTACCAGACTTATAATAATGAACATTAATCAATGCTATCTGGTATAATGGGGGAAAAGACAGTATTTAGTTTGGATTCCAGATCATCTGATCATGCCAGGTCAATACGTTATTAAAAATCCTGATTTGATTATTTCCATGCTTTAATATTCTGTGACCTAGTCCTTTATTAGCTTATGTTTACAAAGAGCACCAAAAAGCCTCCGTGGCATTTTCTAGCCTCTGTATAGCGGATGGTACCCACAGTGGGAGAGAGTCAGCTTGCAGAAGAGAGGAGATCTAGGAAGATCTAGGAAGACTGGGGACTTACCAGGTGTGGCTTCCGGTAAAGAGGGAGGAGTCAGTTACAGGAGACTAGCTGAGAGGACAGAGGGGCTGGGGATGAGAGAGGAGGCCCGGAGAGACGCTTAGGAACCACAAAGTCCTCAGCATTGCCACCTGGGCTGCTATTGTTAACATCGTCAGGACTGCTTCAGTGCCCTGGGAAATAAGTAAATCCAGAGCGCTCAGACAGAACTTTTCAAGGAAGAGGTTTCTGCCAGCAATGACTCTTCAGTGAACTCCCTCAACAGAGAACCTTCTTCTGATCCCTTTGCCTCCTCAGGGCCCCTCCATCCTGGGGCACCCCTTTAATGGGGGTTCTGTGTAAACATACAAGCTCAGTGTGAATGGTGTTGGGACAATGGCCCCCACAGAACATCACCCCACAAGGACTTTAGTGTAAGGCTGACAGCACTTGGGAAGCATGCAAATGCAACAGAAAAGTTGCTGGAGAGCCTTCTCGGAATGAAGAAGCCAGAGCTGGGTTCAAAAGGAAAGCGGCTTGCTGTTTCCTGGCTTTCTCCTTCCTTGGGGGTGGGGGGAGCAGGTTGTGCTAGGAGGAGGTGCTGCGCAAATCTCTAAGCTGCTGAGGTCAGGGGAGAAGCTGGACTCAGAACTGGTCCTGGAAACACACACATATATGTCCCTGCCCTCTGGAGTCTCCAGGAGGCTAGTGATTCAAATAGGTTTCCCTCTGGGCCTTGGTTGTATCTTGGAGGTAAGACCATTCCATTTCCTCTGACTCACCCTCCTGCTGCCACATTTCNGGGCTTCCCAGGTGGCGATACCCACCTGCCAATACAGGAGATGTTTAAGAGATGCAGGTTCGATCCCTGGCAGGAAGAGCCCCTGGAGAAGAACATGGCAACCCACTCCAATATTCTTGCCTGGAGAATTCTCATGGACATAACAACTTGGAGGTGTGCAGTCCATAGGGTCACAAGAGTTGGACATGACTGAAGTTACTTAGCATGCGTGCATACTATGAAGAAAAATTGATCTGGAAAGGTATCAGGAATGTTAGGGGTTGGGGAGAGGCAGGGGAAATTGCCATTTTCATTAGGGTCATTTGAGAAAGCCTTCAAGGTGACATGAGCAAAGAGCTGAAGGAAATGTGGGGAAAAGCCACACAGACATCTGTGGAAACTTCTACTGAATGTCTTTTTATGATGCTGTGGAAGGCACACCCAGATCTTCCCTGCAGGCTACCAGACTTATAATAATGAACATTAATCAATGCTATCTGGTATAATGGGGGAAAAGACAGTATTTAGTTTGGATTCCAGATCATCTGATCATGCCAGGTCAATACGTTATTAAAAATCCTGATTTGATTATTTCCATGCTTTAATATTCTGTGACCTAGTCCTTTATTAGCTTATGTTTACAAAGAGCACCAAAAAGCCTCCGTGGCATTTTCTAGCCTCTGTATAGCGGATGGTACCCACAGTGGGAGAGAGTCAGCTTGCAGAAGAGAGGAGATCTAGGAAGATCTAGGAAGACTGGGGACTTACCAGGTGTGGCTTCCGGTAAAGAGGGAGGAGTTAGTTACAGGAGACTAGCTGAGAGGACAGAGGGGCTGGGGATGAGAGAGGAGGCCCGGAGAGACGCTTAGGAACCACAAAGTCCTCAGCATCGCCACCTGGGCTGCTATTGTTAACATCGTCAGGACTGCTTCAGTGCCCTGGGAAATAAGTAAATCCAGAGCGCTCAGACAGAACTTTTCAAGGAAGAGGTTTCTGCCAGCAATGACTCTTCAGTGAACTCCCTCAACAGAGAACCTTCTTCTGATCCCTTTGCCTCCTCAGGGCCCCTCCATCCTGGGGCACCCCTTTAATGGGGGTTCTGTGTAAACATACAAGCTCAGTGTGAATGGTGTTGGGACAATGGCCCCCACAGAACATCACCCCACAAGGACTTTAGTGTAAGGCTGACAGCACTTGGGAAGCATGCAAATGCAACAGAAAAGTTGCTGGAGAGCCTTCTCGGAATGAAGAAGCCAGAGCTGGGTTCAAAAGGAAAGCGGCTTGCTGTTTCCTGGCTTTCTCCTTCCTTGGGGGTGGGGGGAGCAGGTTGTGCTAGGAGGAGGTGCTGCGCAAATCTCTAAGCTGCTGAGGTCAGGGGAGAAGCTGGACTCAGAACTGGTCCTGGAAACACACACATATATGTCCCTGCCCTCTGGAGTCTCCAGGAGGCTAGTGATTCAAATAGGTTTCCCTCTGGGCCTTGGTTGTATCTTGGAGGTAAGACCATTCCATTTCCTCTGACTCACCCTCCTGCTGCCACATTTCGGTGCTGTCTGTCCTAGGATTTCAGCATCTGTTCTTGTGTGACAAGAAGAAACAGCTCCCTTGGGTAACAGCCTCTCTCTCTCCTTCCTGCTATAATGTCAAGAGGGGGAGGTGTGTGTGTGCATTGTGAGGTGTGGTTGTATGTGCTTGTGGCATCCTCCAGAGAAAAAAATCAAAGCTTCCATCCTTTTTCTTCAGGACGAATTTCCAGTTGACCATCTAAGGACAGCTCTCACATCTTTGACGTTTGGTTTTCTCTGGGATAACCAGGCTGTGAGGTGGGTTGGAGGGAGAGCTGGGCAAGAAAGGGAGCTCACCCTTAGCTCTACCCATGCACAAGTGGCTTTATACACAGGATTGGATTTTCAAACTGGGTGAATATCTATATTATCTCCATTTTATCTCAGAGGGCCCAACTAGTAAGTTTTTGAACACAGCCGAGTTTAAAATACCCACCTTTCCCACATCACAGTAACACCTCACTGACTGTGACATGCCACACTGAGAGCTACACAAAGAGAATTACCCAACACTGTTTGGGACAACATGGTGAGACATACAAGGACCACTGAACTCAGCTTCATAAAATGTTAGACCAAGATGTGAATGATCAGTGAAGTATTTTCATTGGATAGGTCCAGGACAAGAACATATTAGGATTGAGAAAACACATCCTAAAGTCAGGTGGTGATTCTAGTCTGTGCCCATGATTAACACTGATGTTCTTTTTCACTCAACATGGATTCCTGCTCCAGGCTAGTAATTCTCTACTCTGGCTGCACATAAGAATCACCTAAGGAGCTTTTACAGAATCCTGATGCCCAGGGCTGCTCTGGGAGACTCTGATTTAATTGGTTGGGGGTGGGACCTGGGCACTGATAATTTTTACAAGCTCCCCAGGTGATTCTAATGTGCAGCCAGGGTTGAGAAGCAATATTCTGAGACAGCAGTGGGAGGGGTACACAGGGAAGAGACTGGCTTGTAGAACCCCTTTTGATGGTTTAATGGTAACAAGCTTGCTAATGATGTTTACCATGTAAGAAAGGGGGCCAGATGTCTGGATTAGCTGGAGAACTAATTGATTTCCTTGCAAAACAGGGTAACATTTAGTATTGACAGGGTGTAATCCTAGAATCTCTCAGAAGGGCCCTAAGAAAATCTCAGCATTCCCCTGAAGTTGGGGGGTGAACAATATTTATATAGATTAACAACATTTAAAAACATTTTTAAAGAAAGGAACCCACAAGAGAGCAGAAAGATTTGAGTTTCCCCTTAGGGGAAAAAGCAATTCCTGCTATTCCAGAAGAACTCTAGCAGCAGCCTGTCTGCCCTCCCACGTGCCCTTCTCCCAGGGTTTCTTGGCAGAAGCCATCATGGCAGGATGACTGGAGGATGCCTGCGCAGTAGAGCTTTCCCCAGGGAGGAAGGTGGGCCAACACAGATATCACTGGGGCAAGGAGGGATATCCAGGGATAGCTGGCTTTTTGTGTGACCCCAAATTCCTGTGCATTAGAACTAATTAGCTTCCTGGCTTCCCACTGCCTTCTCTCCTGAGCAGCCTGGATGGAGTCTCTTCAGCAAGGCCTGGTTCGACTGGTGACTCTAGCCTCTCCCTCAGGGAGTGAGTGCATGCACTCACTTTTTCCAGTGGGCTTCTCAGTCTGATTTAATGGATATACCAGGACTGATGACACATCAGCACGGGATCTTTCTTTTGCTTCTTGGGTAATTGTCCTGTTAACAGCTGTTCCAGGCAGAGAAAGGGGGGGAATGTGGGGGAGAGGGAGGCTTCCTGGGTGAAGAAGGTACACCCTGGATTTTACAAGGTTAATGAGTGGGTTCTGGGAAGGAGGTTTGCCCCTGCTCAGACTTGATCTGAAACTCTATAGACAGAGTGGAAAACAAGACAGTCTTTCAATCTCCACTTCCTACATAGAGTACTATTAAATATCCTGGGTGCCCACACCCTGCCAGGCCTCACCAGTGTTTCTACATCTCGATTGTCCTTAGCCCTTGCAATGGGCCAGCAATTCTTTGTCTTTCCTTTTTTTTCTTCCCACCTTTTCAGTAACCGCTAAGCAGAAAACTTTTTCTGACTACCCCTAGTCATTCTTTAACCAGCAAAACAGTTCCCAATTCAGCTCTCTCCTACTTTACGCTCAAATAATTATTATACACATTTAAACATAGTACTTGAAGCTGGGAGGGAAAAAGAGAATGAACAGGATAGTGTGGGCAAAACAAAAGATCTCTCCACACCTCTCTCACCCCTTCTCTAAGGATGAATGCCGAGCCCCTCCTATCCTCAGTGCCTGCAGCTCTCTCCAGACCTAAGACCCCAGAAAGGAGAGAAAGGAAAGAGACAATGGGTAAGAGGGCAAAACCTGTGAGTGATTAAAAAGTGACCAAGTGAATTAAGGCTTCCACAGTGATGTGAGAATATCACATGTGATGTCCCTGGTGTAGCTTTCCCAACCACAGCTGCCATTTCAGTAAACATTTATCTTGATTTCATGTTACTCTTACATGTACTAATGACCTTATTTTTCATCCCAGACACCTGGTACCCTACTATGCAGCTCAAAAGAAACTTGGAAAATACAGACTGTCCAACACATTCAATTCTGTTGGTGCTAAGGTTCCCTGACTCCCCATAGATAAAAGATTGCTCAGTTGTCTTCTCAGAACTGTGTCAAGGTTTAAATTTGTTCTCTATTTGCTATGTCAAACAGATGGCCACTCTTTGTATGCAGTCCCTCCTATCTTCTCAAAATAGTCTTGTATTTAAGCCCAGTAACTTTAGTCTAGCCTTGGTATCTCCTAATTCTTTGGTTTTAAAATATTTTCTTCTCAACCCCCTCGATATATTTTTAGAGTTACTGATTTCACCTTAATTTTTCCTTCATATTTATCCAATATTGGTCTTATTCAGGGGCTGAATGGCCATCCACTTCCTTGATAATATGCCATATCCTCCAAAACCATACCTCCTCCAAGGATTAATTTGTTTTTAACAAGAACTTTTAATCACAGGACTGTTTGAGTTCCCCTTCAATTATTCAGCAAGGTTTTTTTTCCTTCAGATTTTATTTATTTATTTATAGCTACCTTGTGGGCTTGTGGGATCTCAGTTCCCAATCAGGCCACTGCAATGAAAGCCCATGTCACTAACCACTAGACCCCTGAGGAACTCCTAGCAAGTATTTATTAAGTATCTACTATTCCAGGCACAGTTCTAGGCTTTGAAGATTCAACCGTTAATGCACAAAATTCTAGTCCTCAATGGAGTTCATATTCTAGCATTTTCTGGAAGATAAATAGTAAAACGAGAAAATAAAGCATGTGCTTTCTGAATCCATCTTTGAAATAGGTAACTAGCTCAGTAGTTTTCAGAGAATTCAATGGTTATACTTCTGTATAGTGAAAATGATCTATAATCTGTGAACCATCCCAGATTTAGCTGCCTAACTCCAAACATGTGATGGATTTGACCTCATCAAATGAGTTAACAGTTGGCCTTGTCCTTCGTTGTACAAGGACCAATGACTTGCCCACTAGATTATCAGCAGGATCTTCTAGGGAGTCAAGAATTTGAGTCGACGCCTCTTTGTCCCACAGCTAGGAACAACGTACTACGAACTCCCAACTCAGTGCTTGTCTAAAATGGGTCGTCGCACTACGGGTCGTTTACTAAACGGGCAAGGTTATCACGCTGCCACCGCAGGATAAATGAATTAGAAACTCTGGTGTGATGCCTCAAAATGTGCAAGCTTAAAAACTCTCCAAGGTGATGCTGGAGTAAACCAACGTTCGAAAATCAAAGATGTTGGTTAGAAGAGACTGGAGAACACTAGAAACTGAGGAGTTTCTGAAAAGCAAAACTAACCTGCGTGGGAAGTTAGGCGGGGGAAGAGCAGACAGAGGAGGTGTTTGTATCGTGACGAAAATCACCAATTATGCCACATCGCTCATATCCCCAACGTCCCACCAGCGTCATGGCAACCCGTCCACACGACTTGCACACGACATAGGGCGCAACGATCCCTGAATGGCAAAGGGCCCAGTTCCAGGCCCGCATGGAGCGGAAGCTGGGAGAGCGGTTTCCGCTACCAGCACCCAAGATGGCGGCACGAGCGTCCACACCACGCGAAACACATGCTCTGTGCCCTACCTCGGCCTCTCAGGTCTCACTGGACTTTTGCAAGTCACCATGGGAACCCTCAATGGGGGGATTCCGCGCTCCGGCGGTGATACCACCTCCCACTCCCAGTCCTAAGCCCTTATACCCGTCAACGCACTGGAAGCGCTCAGCCTGTTTACTGCGCTCCATGCCCAGGCTGTAATACCGCCTGCGGCCGAAGCACGGCCGAGGGGTCCCAAACGCCGGGCGCTGTGGCCTCCGCCCCACTTATTGGTGGGCCCACGCTGCGGGGCGGGCCTACATGCCTATTGGGCCATGGGCCATGTCAGTCTTGAGAAACCGGTAGAGGGAGAAGGAGGCATACTCAGTTATTGGGCTCTCTTTACTATCAGTCAAAGCGACATCCGGCGACGGCCACCATCTCGGCTCTTTGATTGGAGAAACGTATTTTCGGGGAGGACGCGGAGGGCGGGCTNGAGTTGGTGATGGACAGGGAGGCCTGGCATGCTGCTATTCATGGGGTCACAAAGAGTCGGACATGACTGAGCGACTGAACTGAACTGAACTGAACTGAATATATGAAATTAAATTTGTTTTTCTTCTGTTAATATTTATTTTATTACAGAGGGTTTCTCAGCCCAGAACCTAGAAGGGTAGAAGGAAAATTATTTTCCTCCCCTTACACATCTTTATATAGTAAGCTGAAAGATTACATTTCTAGTAGTGGAATTACTATGGTAAGAAATGTATTATAATTCTGAACAGATGACTAAGTTGATTATTCAACTTCAGACAATAGGAGTTTAAGGCAATGGTGGAAAACCCAAATATGGGAGTCCTAAAGATACCATCATCAAGAAGTCCTTGAGGATACCCATGAGTGCTGGAATGCTTTTGCACATGCAAGATATTTGGAACAGAGTAGATGTGAAAGTGGGGTGAGAGGGGCTATTTAGGTATTCACTGTTTGAGAAAGCAACATTAGTGATGCAAGGCCTCCCTCCATGCCTGGTGGACAACAATTCCACAGCCAACCTATGGACTCAGCCAACCTCTTGCCTTTTCCCGAAGGGTGAGCCAGGAAAGGCCTGGAAGGGAGAGAGGAATGGACAACGCTCCTAACCTTGTATGTGTGTGTGCTCAGCTGTGTCTGACTCTTTGAAGCCCGCCAATTTCTCTGTCCATGGAATTTTCCAGANACCTCTTGCCTTTTCCCGAAGGGTGAGCCAGGAAAGGCCTGGAAGGGAGAGAGGAATGGACAACGCTCCTAACCTTGTATGTGTGTGTGCTCAGCTGTGTCTGACTCTTTGAAGCCCGCCAATTTCTCTGTCCATGGAATTTTCCAGACAAGAATATTTCAGTGGGTTTCCACTTCCATTTCGTCCTCCAGGGAATCTTCCTGACCCAGGGATCGAACCCATGTTTCCTGTGTCTCCTGCATTGGCAGGTGGATTCTTTACAAGTAGCGCCACCTGACCTTGGACACATCTGTCGCTGGGGTAGCCCCTAGGGCATTTGAGCTAGGCTTTTCCCACAGCACTGGCCCAGCATAGAGGCCCATCCCCACAACAGCATAAACATGGGTGACCCTGAAAATACCTTTTTCTGGGAGAGAACAAAGCCAGCTGAATAGATGCAGCCTCAGTACCAGGATCCTTTTATTACAAACCACAAGCTGAAGTGGGCAAAGTTGTGTGCATGTGCACCCTTGGTCTTCCCTCCCCTCCAGCATGGTCACTGGGCTTCACTTCTTTAGATCCCTATTTCTTTTTTTGGTAATGGCAATGTGATTCTCTGTTCTTCCTTCATAGCCCTCTCCAGAAGATGAGACTAGACTGAGGCAACTCGGGCAGGCACTCTGTGTGCAAAATTTAAGGGTACACCAAAACATCTCAGTGATGAAGATAATACTTTAGGGACCTCCCTGGTGGCCCAGTGGTTAAGACTCTGTGTTACACTGAGTATCACACTGCAGGGGGCAAGGATTCAATCCCGGGTCTGGGAACTAGGATCCCAAATTCGGCATGGCAATAGTAATAATAATGCAGTATTTTAAAAATTCAAAACTAGTGCAAGAAAATCCAGGATGAACAAAACACTAAAACTTGAAGCATTAAAGACAAGATCCAGCCCTTCATGTTCACTACCCTGCTTCACTCTCCTCACTAGTCCTAGTTCTACTAAAACTTTACAAAAGCAGGTGGACAGGCCACTGACTGGTTTGCCAGTATTCCTATTAAAAAAAATTATTATATATATCTTTATTCTGGTAAAATAGACATAAAAGTGACCTTTTAAACCATCTTAAAATTTACAGTTCAGTGGCACTAAGCACATTTACATAATTAACAAAATATTACCTTAAAATATTGTGTGTGCTTCATCACTCAGTCATGTCCAACTCTTTGCGACCCCATGGACTGTAGCCCACCAGGCTTCTCTGTCCATGGAATTTTTCAGGCAGAAATACTGGGATGGGTTGTCATTTCCTCCTCCAGGGGATCTTCCTGACCCAGGGATGGAACCAACGTTTCCTGCGTCTCCTGCATTTTTAGGCAGATTCTTCAGCTTCTGAGCCACCAGGGAAACCCATTATTAAATATTGAAATATTTACCTATTTATTATTAAAATATTATGTGTTGTGATTACAGGGTTTGGGGGCGCCAGAGGCCAGCGTCTCGGTTGCGTTACTCCTCCTCGTCACCCACTCCTGGAGCCTGAGGATGGAAACCTGAAGGTTTCTCCCAGGTGGCGATCTGGGAGATCGGCGGAGATAAGGCAGCGGTGTTGGCGATCAGGCCAAGGAGCACGTCCGTCCGGACCGCCGCCGACGACAGGAGGACTCGCCCCGCCCCCGTCCGCCTGCCCCTGTGCTCTCGGGCACACCCGGCCCGAGACACACCCGGCGGGCGCGCCCTCCGCCTGCCTAGGACCACCCGGTCCAGCGCGGACCCGGGCCTGCCTCGGGCCACCTGGCCGAGCGCGCCCTCGCCGGCCCGCCCTGCTCCGCGTCCCGCCGGCCAATGGCGAAGCGGCCCCCGCGGAGTCCCGCCGCGCGGCCAATGGGAGCGCGGCATGCAAATGAGCAGGTGCGGTGGCGGCCGGCCCGTCAAGGCGGCGGCGGCCGCGGGCTGCGCCCC
>SJYV01005751.1:2999198-3124994 GCA_006410875.1 Neotragus pygmaeus | reverse complement strand
CCAAATAATACACCAGTAATAGTCAAAAACTACACACATGCTACGCTGTAAAAATGCAGAGTTAACACTATCGGGAAGAAGGCTATGTGGGTTGTGGAGATGCTCTTTGAAGATCTACAGTATCTCTTGCTCTCCCACATCCCATTCTACGTTTTGTCCTTCATAGAAGGCCTTTTGCTTTTTTTTTCAGCAAAGTTCAGAACGGGTTGCCTTGAAACACTGACCCTCCTTCCCCTCCACCGGGATGGGTGTGCAAACTGTACAGCATGGAGCGGCTTTGAAGCCCTGGGCAGCTGTAGGGCACAGAAACTATACTGGCTCTTCAAAGGACATCTTCTCAAGCCACCTTCATGGTGTCAAGACAAGGAGAACTCCTTCTTTCCCCACTTGAAACCCACAGTCAGATGTGACAGGGGCTGGTATGCAAGAAAGTTAATTCTTATCATCTTTTTTGTCATCATCCTCTGAGGGGTAAGAATGCCACGTCAGCCTTTCCTCATAGAAGGATATGACAACCTGCGGGCACTTGACATTGGCTTCCTTGGCAGGGACCAGATCAGCCTCATCAGAGTTCTTCCTGTAGAACAAAGCACAAGAGACTTTGGGACCAGGTGCTGGTGGTCTCCTAACATGGATCTCCCAAGAAACTGGGCTTCAAAAATACTAATTCCAGGGACTTCCCTGGTGGTCCAGTGGCTAAGACTCTGAGCTCCCAGTGCAAGGGGCCCAGGTTCAATCCCTCGTTAGGGAGCTAGATCCCACATGCTACAACTAAGCAGCCAAATAAATAAAAAATAGAAATATTAATTCCAGAAGTCAGGCCAGGGAAGGATGAAAACATGGGGTAAGCATCATTTACTAGCAGCTTTTGGTCAAGTAATATCCTCGGATATCTTCTCCCATTGAAAATACCCTCTTTATCAAAAGCTAACTCTAAACCCCTGGGAACCTCTGAACACCCCCACACATAAAAAACATGGCACTCTCAGATTCTCTGAAGGAGTAAGGGAGGCTGCCATATTCCCCCAAAGCCATATCCCAGCTACTAAAAGCCCATAGATCCTGGTCTGCTAACAGGATTTAATACCATGCTGGATAATAAGATTTAATACCAATCTGGCTCTGGCCAGAGCCAATGCAGGAGGAGACTGACTTGCTGACTCATAATCACACTGTTTAACCTACCCAACACCACGTGCACACAGACAGGCCACAACTCCCAGGTGCTTTGAAATGGTGCTTCAAAACTGGGAGGTAGAAAATAAAGGGACTGTTACGTAATTCTCTGTATTTTTCTGAATTTTAAAATGTTCTCAAAAATTGAAAACCACATACATATTACAAGGGACTTCGGCATAAGCTCTCTTCAGGTCACTGAGAGCATCTTAGATGAAAGCAATAGCACAGGGGAGGCAGCAGACAGATACATGTATGAGGGGATCTCTGATGAGGCACCACACCAGATTTCTGGAACCTCAGCAACATGTATACCTAAGCCACACAGCCCCACTGACCCAGGGAAGAGTAAGCCAGGAAAGTATGTTTTTGAACAACAGATAAGAGAATGGGAGGGCAAAGAAGTGTTAACAGTATGGGAGCCTGAAGCAGCGTACCCCTTGCTGACAATTCAACAACAGCCTCTGAGGTAACAGTTCAGTCATTTCACTGCGCAGAAAAACAGCTACTTAGGGAAATGAACAAGTATCTCCATTCTCCAGGAGAAATAACTTTAAAATTAACTTGGTTTTATAATCAACATCCAATCTTAACTTGCAGTTACATTCAGCTATAATCTTTACACATACTAGTGAGTCAACCAAAGGGATGTAATGTCAAGCAATAAGGAAGTGGTCACAAACAGCCACACAAAAGTATATCATAATTGGATTGAGTAACTCCTGGTATTAATTCTTTTCCCCCATATGCAGGACTTTAAAATGAACTTTTCTCCTATAGGCCAGCAATAAATAAGCTAAAAGAAGGCCAGGTTCAATAAACACCTAGGGAATGCATGGTAAAAAAAGAAGAGGTTTAGTCACCCACTCTAGTGTTCTTGCCTGGAGAACCCCAGGGACGGGGGAGCCTGGTGGGCTGCCGTCTATGGGGTCGCACAGACTCGGACACGACTGAAGTGACTTAGCAGCAGCAGCGGCCAGCTATGACACTGGCTTTCAATGTTCAAGTTAGGCCTCTCTTGCCACCTTCTAAAGGAGAGAAATCAGTATAGACACAAGTTTCCAAAAGGATAAAGTCCCTAGAATAATGCTTCCTTGGCAAAGGCTTAGAATTATTCACTCCTAATTTATATTTTAAAGGCAGTGATTGAGCTCCATTTTGGGGAGAGAAGAACAAGCATTTCCAACAAGCAAGAAAAAGGGAAGGAAGTCTTCCTTTTGGACAGAGTAGAGAACTTTGGGTTAATTATAGTTCTTAAGAGTCTCAGGACAAATGCTTTCATTAAGATGTTTCAGGGAGTACTACCACCACTGGTTATAGTGAAAAAAAGCAGGCTTCTCTGTGCTTAGTTAAGGGGCCTTGCTGACCCCTGCTGGCAGACTTTGCAATTGAAAATTTGCACCAACTGGAAAGGATCTAACCAGGAAAAAGAAAGAGCTTCAGAAATTCTTTCCTAACCTTGAGAAGTTAACAGAATTTCTGATCCTGGGGCTAGCCCGATCTCTATTAAGAAGGTGGTGGAAAGGGAGGATGGTTCAACCACATTTCATTTTTTCCCCCTTTATTACAGAAGTGAAATGTGATTCCTTCCTGTATACACCTCTCCACTCTAGATTTTCTCCCACCTCCTTAAAAAAAAAAAAAAGGGTGGGGGGCAAAAATCTGATAATTCTAAGGACCCTACCTGTAACTCATGAGACCAGGTTGGCAGTCAGGCTGAGGGTAACTATTGAAGGACTATGCCATCTTAAAGATTTCACACCCGGGCAACTAGAATTTCCAAGGTCTACTTCTTTTCCTTTGGCATGGAACGGATGAGGAGAAGAAAAACAACACACAGAGCCACTGGCAGACTCACCATTTCATTAGGAACATGAGTTCTCCACTGGAGTCCGTAGCTCCAATAATCCGCTCTGGTTCCAAACCCCGGGCAAAGCCTCGTGGCTTTTCTGACTGTAAAAACCAGATGGAACAATTTTAACTGTATGGGACTGTTCTCCAGACTAGAGCTACTCCTGTTTTGATGATAATGTAATCAAATCCTTCTGCCAACATTTCACCAATTCTTTGGCTCTAAGTCACAAGCATTTTAGAATCAGAGTGATTATTCCATCAAGTTTTGATGTGCTTGAGGTTTCCCCATGTGTAAAAAGGGACATTCATCTCAAGCAAAATGAATGTTCACAATTGTTTCTTCACCCTCAAAAGGTACCTTACTTTATGGTACTGAATGGATTAAAACCTGAAATGATTAAAACATTGACAACATCTCCTCACACAAATTAATACCCTTGCACTTACTTGTTCTTAAACCTCAGATGTGAGTAATTATGTGCCTTCATGAGAGAGCCCCCAGATATTTTTAAAGCATGAGCCTATCTAAGACTGCAAAAGGACCGAGATCCAAGCAGCAGCAGAACAAAAGTGCTGAACTTATCTGGCTATCAGCTTCTTTGACAGCAGCATGAATTCTGGGCTAGTAAAAATTCTTATTTCAATTCTTACCTCTTCTTTCTTCTTCTTTGGTTTGCTCTCCTCCCCCTTATCTTCCGAATCAGAATCAGCTTTGCGCTTGCCTCCCTCTGATTTATCTGTCTCGTGTGCTGTTTTCTGTGACTGCAGAAACTCAGCAATGAGGTCAGGGCAATCCAGGTTCTCTTCTGGTTCCCATGTGTTATCCTCACTGAAACCAGAAGCACATGAGTCACAAAGTTAGTACACACTCCACCGAGAGGCACAGGAGGACGAGAGCTGCTGTCCTTGGAAAAGAACTAGATTCTGTCCAAGACCAAGAACTCGACAAAGCTCAAATTTCTTGGGAAGTGGTAGGGGGCTTTTTAGTATTAACACAAATTGAAAGCTGCCTCATTCAAAAGAAAGTTTACTTTCTCTTTGCAAACTTGCATCAGTCTTAAGCCACACACAAAACTGCTCATCAGAAATTGGTCATGCATGATAGCATTTTGTACATGTAGATCATTTTCCTAATTAAAGTATAAGCCATGGAGGCCAAGCCAGAGTCACAATGTACCCATCAGAGCACCCTGTGCCCTGTGTCATGCACATTATCAGTCTCCTGAGAAACAGTTGGTGATCGGATGAACAGATCTTTCTGGGTGCATGACACTTACTCTGAGAACCCCTTCCACTTTAGGAGATACTCCACTTTGCCCTTTACCACTCGACGGTCTAGAACTTTTTCCACCACATATTCTTCTTCCTCTTCTTCTAGCACCTCCTCCACTTTCTTCTTGTTTTGTTTTTTCCCCATAGTGCCCGCCAGCTTTCTGGTATAAAGGATGACGCTGCTAAAATGATAAAGGAAATAAAAAGGACATTAGGGTACTCTTCTTAGGGAAATATGTAGATAAGAAAACCAGGGATATAAAAAATGACTTTAACAGGGCCCAATGTTGTTATTAAATGTTATGCCTATTCATTTTCAATAGCCAAGAGTTTTCTGATTATGTTGAACTAGAAAGTTAGTTTTCTAAAACAGCTCCAACTAATCTCACAGCAAAACTTCTTTATGCCTGCACATCCACTTAAAACTTTTATACTCATTCTAAGTTTAAAAATAACTCCCAATACTTTACTTATGATATCTAAAGTATTACATTAATTTGAAAGAAAAGCAATCTTCCCAAAAATAAGGTCTATACCTAATATATATAACCTGCTGATCCATATTTTCTCCTATTCTCTGAATGTTTTTCAATTTCACCAAAGTATTCAACTTGGATTTTTACTATGGGAAATGGCTTATCCTATTTATTAGACATCTAGTTTAATTTTCTCTTCTGTATATGCATATATAATATATACAATTCTTCTCCACTGTTAAGCACCATCTCTTTTGAGTTCCCTTAAGATTTTTTATGTGTTTTTCTTTTCTAAGAATGCCACTATTAATTCTCATTTGTTAAGTTTTTATTCTTTTTATTTCTAAGTCCGAGAAAGATTCATAAAAATGCCAGAATGACCATGAGATTTTCTAATGAATTTGGAAGTTAGTATGGGAAAAAAGATATCACAGGTAACAAAACCTGTACTCTTTTGTATAATGTATCATCAAGCTAGGTAACCTGTAGGGCTTCCCAGGTGGTGCTAGTGGTAAAGAACCCACATGCCAACGCAGGAGACATTAGAGACATGGGTTCGATCCCTGGGTTGAGAAGATCCCCTAGAGGAGGGCATGGCAACCCACTCCAGTATTCTTGCCTGGAGAATCCGATGGATAGAGGAGCCTGGTGGGCTATAGTCCACAGGTTGCAAAGAGTCAGACACAACTTAACGACTTAGCACACACGCACAGTAACCTCTAAGGGTTTTTCCAGTCCCCTACAAATCTGTTCTCTTTGGTTCTTCGGACAACTCTTCTAACTGCTGGGTAGGCATAAAGCCTACAACTGTGTCAGTAGGTGGCGCCATTAGATACTAATACAATAAAATTGATCTACAAAACTGGCTGAAATCTACAAACTGATAGATCAGCTACCAGCAGGAACTATAGAGTCAAAAGTATGGCTGATGATCCAAGACAAGAAAGTGGTTACTACCATGTTTCATGTTTGTATTTAAGGTAGTGCCAATTTGGGGGTTAAACTGCTTATTTCTAGCATCCTTGGGAAAGGAGTCTTACTGAATTAAAGTATAAACACTTCTACTACACATTTTTAAACTGGGATGTGGACAGAATATATTTAGAAAGAGCTCATCTATAGACTATATGAAATAAACCTTTCATAAAAATCAGACTCACCATTGTGAATCAGTTACAGTATCTACAGATGTTGAGTTTACATTCTGAGATATTCTCATTTCGGTACATATGAGCAATTCGGACTAGTGAAACAACAAACATTTGGTTGGCTGCTGGAAAATTTTAGACGTTGCTGGAGACTGGAGATTCAAGAGAGTAAGTAATGGTCTCTGTTTTCCAGAAACCTCATGTCTGCCAATTAAAAATAAAGATACCTCTTTCACTAAAGGCATTCTGAACTTCTTCACAGGAAAAGTTTCCTGAGGTGCTTTTAGTGTGATCTGTGGCAAAACCCAATGCCCCTGCCCACAAAGCTCAAACACACATCTATGCTGACTCCTCTTCATTTACATTTGCTCATTCCTCTTCTTTTACATACCAAAGATTTTGCTTTCCTCCCCTCCCCAACCCCTCTACGTTTTAGTGCCACATGAGTTTTCCTTTTCTTCTGTTCCTGAACAGACTAATCAATGCATTGCATGTCAGCTTTGGCTAATTACTGGCTATTGTGCCTCTGATTCAAAGGCTGTTTCTTCTTCCTGGAGGGAAGTATTTTCAGGTTTTCAGAATTCTGATTGCCATGATAAGTGTTATTTTATCAGCAAAGAAAACAAACCTAGTTTTTCTTTAGGATAAGTGCTGCAGTAGTAGCTGCTCCCAAGAACAAGTGCTACTCTTTGCAAGATTTATCATCAGTCTTTGGTTAATGTGCGGACAAAAATAAATTGACAGTTACCTTTCAATAACAAAGGGTGCTACAACTCCCTACATTAGTTTAGACTCAGAAATTAGAAGCCACACTCCCTTTTTTATGTGGGAGAAAGAGAACAGTGGTTTACAGACAACTCCAAACCAGTAACTGTCCCCTAATCAACCTTCTTCTAAGCAATTAAAGAAAGTAAAGAAAAAGCAGTCTTATCACTCTGGCTTCAGAATTAAGAGCTACTTATCTGTGTTGTCTACATTAATGGCTGTATTTATCTTACAAAAAGTTCTGCTACTACAAAATAACGACAGCTTCTACCTCATCTCTAGCTACTGGGAAATCTGGAGTGAGACTTTTTGATTTTCCTCTTACTTAAACTCATTGTCCTAAGAGCAATTGAAATGAGAAGTGAAGAATGTAGAAAATAGACCTCCACTTCTGTCTTGAGTTTTCTTAACTAGCTCATCCCAGCACCTGTCTCCAGGTTAGATTTTTTATACTGGAGATTCTCAGCCAGGCTTCCCAATGTGAGTTTTTTCCTTATTTATTGGTACATCTCTGGGGTCCTGAATAAGCCATTTGTCAAAGTCAGTAGAGAAGTGGATTAAATACACAACTCACTCTTCCCACAAAACCAAGCACTTTCAGACAAGCCAAAGTGAAAGTGTTAGTTGCTCAGTCGTGTCCAACTCTTTGCGACCCCATGGACTGTAGCCCTCCAGCGTTCTCCATCTGTGGGATTTTCCAGAATACTGGAGTGAATTGCCATTTCCTTCTCTAGGGAATCTTCCTGACTCAAGGATCGAACTTGGGTCTTCCGCATTGTAGGCAGACTCTTTTCGTCTGAGCCACCAGGGAAGTCAGACAAGCCAAGATCTCCATTAAATATTATGACAGACCAGTCATTTGCATATACCTTCCAAACTGATAATGTCAAGAGAAATCCCCTCTCCTTGAATATGGCAGTCTCCAAACACCAGCAGTAATACCTGGAAGGGGGGTTCTCAATTGGAATTGCTTGACAAGGAAATTTCAAAGTAACTCAGATCAGAGTAGTAGCACAATTGGAAAAATGCCATTAGTCAATTCTATTTGCCACTCTCTCTAAATATCCTGGCAACCAAATTATAGCATAAAAAGTGCCAAAATCAAGGAACAAAGGGTCAAGATATATACATCACAATGTGTACACAGAGGTGAACAGTTCTAAATTAACTCAGAAATCTTAGCCCGTGGACAAGTCTTCTTAAAGCTCATCATGATGTTTCAGACAAAAATACCTACAATCAGTTAAGCTGCTATAATTTTTACCTAAATATTAAACTGGATCTGCCACATTAAAAAAATGAATTTTAACTTTTGTCTGTGCTGGGTCTTCACTGCTGCACGCAGGATTTCTCTAGTTGCAGAGAGTGGGGGCTACTCTCTAGTTTGGTGCACAGGTTTCTCGTTGCAGTGGCTTCTCTTGTTGCAAGAGCATGGGCTCTAGGGCCCCAGAGCTCCAGTAGCTGAGGATGGCTGGTCTCTAGAGGGCAAACATCAGTAGTTGTGGGGCACAGGCTTAGCAGCCCCAAGGCATGTGGGGTCTTCCCAAAGCAGGGGTCGAACCCATGTGCCCTGCTTTGGCAAGCGGATTCTGAACCACTGGACCACAAGGGAAGTCTGATCTGCCACATTTAAAATGCCTAGAAAAATAATACTTCACATTTATATTGCACTTTACAGTTAATGTGCTACCACAACTCATTTGATCTTTGAAATCATCCTATAAAATAAGCCATTCAGATGTCATTGACACCTCAGAGATAACACAACAGATTTACAGGAAATAAACCTCCCAAGGTCACACAATAAAATTACAGCACTTCAGTATGCACATTTCCTAGCAGGGCTGGGCTAATGACCCTGCCACACACACAGATCTACGAGCTAGACCAAACAACAACATACTTAAAGGGAGATTTCCCTCCAGTCTATACAAGGAAAGGATCTGACTTGATCCTCTCTACAATTTGTCATCAGTAAATAAGGAAGTGACGGACAATGATTTCTTTCAGTTAATACCTTGGAATATGTATAGGTGTTTAAAAACTACTTGGTCTTTTCCAGTGAGTCTGCTGATGTGGGGAGCACACTCACTTGAAAAGACCCACACGCTGGGAAAGACTAAAGGCAAAAGAAGGGGGCGGCTAAGGAAGAGATGGTTAGATAGCATCACTGACTCAATGGACATGAATTTGGGCAGACTGGGAGATGGTAGAGGACAGAGGAGCCTGGTGTGCTGCATCCATGGGGTCGCCACTTAGCGAATGAACAACAGCTGTTAAATTAAACCAACAGGTGTGGCAAAGTTTTGGTTTTTAGGGCCCCAGGAGTCTTCTGAGTCTTTTAAATTGACAAGTGCTGTATGCTCAGTTGTTTCAGTCATGTCCAACTCTTTGCAACCCCATGGACAGCAGCCCGTCAGGCTCCTCTGTCCATGGGATTTTCCTGGCAAGAACACTGCTAGGAAAATGGGTTGCCATTTCCTCCTCCAGGGGTTCTTCCCGACCCAGGGATCAAACTCACGTCTCTTGCACTGCAGGTGGATTCTTTGCCACTGAGCTAATAGGGAAGCCCTGACAAGTACAGAATTTTGCATTTTTGTTGCTTAGCAAGTAGGCTACAGAGAATTACTGAGAAAATGCCAGTTTTAAGAACCCAAACTTGTTCTATGGTATCCCAATTAATCTAGGAATAGTGTAAATCTGAAGCAAAGTCATGAACTCATAGCTCTTTAAGAGAAAAAAACACAGTTGAGATTCTCCTAGCCACCCCTCCACTCCTACAGTTAAGAGCTAGAAAATGGAAAGGAGTAACCATGCTGCTTGCTGGCAGAAGACCGTGAAGTATCAGACACAGGATTAGGCATTCTGTTTTTGAATACAGGCATACCTCCAGACCCTTACAATGAGTCTCACAACTTTTCTCTTCTCCCAATGCATATAAACTTTGTTCACACTATACTGTAGTCTACTAAGCATACAATAGCATTATGTCTAAATAACCAATACATATACCTTAAACAAAAAATACTGCTAAAAATGCTAACCATCATTTGAACCTTCAGCAAGTCATCATCTTTTTGCTAGTGAAGAGTCCTGCCTTCATGTTGATGGCTGCAGACTGATGAAGATGGTGCATTATGAAAGATGGGGTGGTTATGACAGTTTCTTAAAACAATGATGTTCTCCACATTGACTCTTCCTTTCATAAACTGCTTTCTTTGTAGTATTAATGCTGTTTGATAGTCTTTTACCCACAGAACTTCTTTCAAAATTGGAGTCAGTCCTGTCAAACCCTGCTGTTGCTTTATCAAATGAGTTTGTATAATATTCTGAATCCTTTGTTATCATTTCAACAACTTTCACAGTACCTCCACCAGGAGTAGATTCTATCTCAAGAAATCACTTTTTTGGCTCAACCATAGGAAGCAACTCCTCATCAGCTGAAGTTTTATTTTGAGATTGCAGTAATTTACTCTTCAGACTCCCCTTCTAATTCTCTTGCCATTTCCACTACATGTGCATTTCCTTCACTAAAGTCTTGAACTCCTCAAGGTCATCCATAAGGGCTGGGAATTAACTTCTTCCAAATTCCTGTAAGTGTTCTATTTTGACCTCTTCCAATGAACCATGAATGTTCTTAACGGTATCTAGAATGGTGAATCCTTTTCAGGTTTTCAATTTTCTTTCCCCAGATCTATCAGAGGAGTCACTATCTATGGCTGTTATAGCCTTACAAAATGTATTTTAAATAATAACACTTGAAAGTCAAAATGATTCCTTGATCCACTGGCTGCAAAATGATGCTGTGTTTGCAGGCATGAAAACAACATTAATCTTTTACATCTCCATCAGAGCTCTTGGGTGACCAACTGTATTATCAATGAGCAGTAATATTTTGAAAATAATCTTTTTCCCTGAGCAGTAGGCCTCAACAGTGGGCTTAAAATACTGTAACTTTAGTGTATGCAGCAGATCTTTTCACACCAAGTATTAGTTTTTCCATGTGAAATAAATTAAGATTTAAAATGATAAAGTTATTGTTAAGGAGATGCACTGGACAATAGAAAAAGCTTAAAGAGTTTTCATCTGGAACTGGAAAACAGAATAGTCTGGAAAAAAGGGATATAAGGAAAGTACCATACATTGCTAAGACCAAAAAAAGCAGCTTTGGGGGCCATGTTGTAAACTGTGTTGTAAACAGATTAGATTTTTAAGGGCCCTAAGATTTTTGGAATGGTAAATGAGCAGTGGCTTCAACTGAAAGTCACCAGCTATATTAGCCCCTACAAAGTCAGCCTATCGTTTGAAGCCAGGTATTGACTTCTCCTCTCCTGCTATGATAAAGTCCTAGATGGCATCTTCTTCCAATAGAAGGTTGTTTCATCTACACTGAAAATATGTTTACTGTAGCCAACTTCATTAATTATTTTAGCTAGATCTTCTAGATAACTTGCTGTACCTTCTACATCAGCTTGCATCACCACTTGCATCACCTTGCACTTTTAAGTTACGAAGACAGCTTCTTTCTTTAAATCTTACTAACCAACCTCTGCTGACTTTTCTGCAGCTACTTTACCTTGTGAGGCTTTCATAGAAATGAGGAGTTAGGGCCTTCTCTGGATTAGACTTTGCCTTAAGGAAATGCTCTAACTGGTTTAATCTTCTATCCAGACCATTAAAACTTCCTACATATGAGCAAAAGGCTGTTTGTTTTTATCATTCATGTGTTCACTGGAGTAGCACTTTTAATTTCCTTCAGAAACTTCCTTTGCATTCATAACTTGGCTAACCAGTACCTATCTTTGGCCTTCGGCTTTTAACATGCCTTCCTCATTAAACTTAAGTTTTTAGCCTCTAAAGTGAGTGACACAACTTTTCCTTTCACTTGAATACTCAGAGGGCATTGTAGTGTTATTAAATGGCCTAATTTCAAGGAATAGGGAGGTCTGGGGAGAGAAAGACTGGAACAGCTGGCAGATTAAGTTCTGGTGTCTTAAATGGGCTTGGTTTGTGGCACCCAAAAACAATCACAATAGTAATATCAAAGATCACTGGTCACAGATCACTATAACAAATTTAACAGTAATGAAAATTTTGACGTATTGAGAGAATTGCCAAAATATGACACAGAGACATAAAGTGAGCAGATGCTGTTGGAAAAATGGCACTGATAGACTTATTTGACACAGGGTTGCCATAAACTTTTAACTTGTAAACCTTCAATTTGTAAAAAATTCAATTATCTTCAAAACACAATAAAGTGAAGTGCAATAAAGTGAAGTCCGAGTGAAAGGGTATGAGAAGGATCTGAGAAGACAATGTGAGCATAGCTCCTGCTTGCCATCACATACATGAATTATAAAGGGCTACCCCAGAACTTCCAAGCTGATTTCTTGCCAGCTTTCAGAAAGGTCAAACTCCAGATGTGAGGACAAGGTAACATCTACAGACCTCTGAAACCAGACCAGCAGGGCGTTTTCAGTAAATGCTAAGGTAAAACACACTGGTCTGGTGAGTCTATATTAAGAAAGCATTCACAGGAAAGCAGACCTTGAACAGAGAACTTCCACCTAAATGAGAAAGACTCAACTATGGAATCTACAAATACAGAATTCTACATCCTGGGAGTAAAAAAAATAGAGTATGTGTATTATTTTTAAAAATATTTTGTTTTTCTAATTGTAATTAACATATGTATTCATATTCAATTACAAAATTACTTAAAGCAGGAAATCAGTTTCCTTCCTGAAAATCTGTCTTTGTCTTTCTACATGTAAACTGACCCAGATGTACATATGTGAAAATAGATATTACAGTTCTATTATTTGCCTTTTAATATAATGTATCTCTGACATTATTCCATAAAGATCTCCATTCTTAAGCTGCACAGTATTCCAAATTGTATGGACACACCATACGCTAACCATTCACCTAGTGATGAAAATTTTTTGTTTCCTATTTTTTATTATTGCAAACAGTGTTGCTTTGATCATGGCATCTCATCTTTAAAAGCTTCTTAGGCGATCTGATGCACATCCTCGGAGAAAAGCCACTGCTACAAGAAGATTGACAGAAACTACATTCCTCAGTAAAATTACATAATTATTGCAAACATATATCAAAATCTTATACTTAGCGAAAAGGTAGGTGAACATTTTACTTCCTCCATAAAGCCCATTATTCCAGCCCATTTAGAATAAGGCTGGAACAGTAAGTGATAACTGATGTTCTTGAAAACAAAACCTCTATATCATCTTCAACAGCATTCACTCTAGACCTTTTTTCTCCTAGCAATGAAACTGGAAGAGTACTGCTTGAAGACTCCTTAAAATAATTCCTCTAACCAGATGAAAGCTAGCTAGTATGAGCACCGGAAGCATATCTTTCCTGTCCTCGATCTCTCAAAACTATGCCTATAGACATTATGTATATTTACTGCAAACTCAGTTTCCTCATCTGTAAAATAGGTGTAATAACTCCATGGAATTCCTCTGGGGTGAGCTTTTTATGACCTTCTGGCATTCATTATCTATTTACATATTTGCACCTATGTTCTACTTCATTAATTATTTACTGCTTTAAGCATAATAACAACTCTGAAATCCAGTGCAATGGGAACTTGGTGAGAAAATACCATTTTTCCCCCCCGATGTATATGGCTGAAATTCATGGCTAGGTTTTTCAAAACATCAGAGCAGCTTCAGAACACACTCAAGAAGGACCCAGATCTGACTGATAAGAATGACCAGTAATTACAAAATAGAAACCAAGATCTCATTTCTGGAATACTGAGAGAGAAAAGCTGCCAGAAACTGAGAAATCACATTTCATACACCTGAAGTGTAGAAATTCCTTATGTTCTTTATCTCATCCAGGCAGAAAAATAAAGACCTTGAAGTAAATGGCAAAAGGAATCTATCTTCCTATGACGATAGATAGGTGAGGAAAAGGAAGTAAATTCTGGATACAAACAATGGAAAATTTCAACAGAATTATTTGCAAAAGGAATTTTAAGATTTCTGAAGAAACTACATAAATACCAAAAGTCAGCTTTAATGATTTATATGGTAAAGTTCTATAATAAACTTCAGACTCTGACTTTACAGATATACTTTTTAAAAAGTTCAATTACTCAATTAAATGGTCTAAGAATTCATGTAGCTTTTACTGAGTTCAGGACAGAATTATGACATTGATTTCTCTCTATTCATACTCTGTATCTGGTCTCTTGTTTTTTATCTTAAATATTTTTCTTTTAACTTATACATTTGTCTAGTCCCACTACTACCCATCCTACTCCAGGTAACCACCATCTCCTGCCTGGGTAACTCCTAACCCAATTCATTCTCAACAGCAGCCACTGATGTAAAAATGAAGACCTCCATACCATTATCTGCAGGTATTTGAACTGAAGACCACTGCATCTAACCCTATCAGTTACAATTACCTTGCCCTTTGCCCCATTCTCCACTCAACCACTTCCCTTAACTAAAATGCCCCCATAAGAAGCATCCTTGAAGCCCCAGATTAGGTTAGATTAACTCTTCCTGTGAACATACTTCTCCTATATCATCTACTGAGCGTCTATTATGTGTGAGACACTAGAAAAATGGGGAGAACACCACAAACAAAATTCCTGGTCTCTTAGAGTTTATATTCTAACGTGGACAAATAAGTGAGCATGAGTGGGAGTGTATGCACGCCATGTGTCTGCAGAGTAGGGCTCAGGGGAGAAGCAAAAAAACATTAATGGGACTTCGCTAGTGGTGCAGGGGTTAAGATCTCGCCTTCCAATACAGAGGGTGTGGGTTATTGTCAGGGAGCTAAGATTCCACATGCTTTGCCACCAAAACATAAAACAGAAGCATTACTGTAACAAATTCAATAAAGATTTTAAGGAGACCACTCGGCAAAACTCAGAAAAATATACCAAATTTGGAGAACAGTGGGTTCAAAGTCCTAGGGTGAGAAGAACCTGCTTTATCTGAGGAACAGAAGTGTGGCCAGGTAGAAAGAGCTAGACTGAGGGAGCAGCAGGCAAGAACCAGCTGATCATTACTGAGTTTTTCACTCCCCACTTCACTCCTTCATCTAGCTCCTTTTTCCATTCCATGTTTTCCTTACCTGTCTTTTGCCTCTAGCTTAGGTTCAAGGCCTAGTCAGTTAATGGCATAAAAGTTAATGGCTACAGCTCTACTAGCTTTTAATACCATCTATTAAAAAAACAAAACAATAAGCATTTACTACGAGCTTGGGTGGAAAAAGGTAACCAATGCATTCCAGCTAAAGCACTGAAAGCTTCTGAAAGTTTCACATCACAGGAACCCCTTCGACACAGGCAAACGGAACTGTTGGGGTAGGGTAGCAGGATCTGCAGACTCACAGAAGCACAGGCTTTTGAAAATGCCATAAAGGTAGGTAATAACATATAACTTTTGCTGAATACTAAACACTTAATGCATAGAAAGGCACTTAATTCAACTCTCACAACAAACACTATTAAGTCCATTTCAGGAAACTAAGACTTTCTGAAGCACAGGAAAATTCCTAAAGTCTCCGAAGGGTAAGACACAGAACCAGGAATGTAAGATTAAAAACATACAAAAAAGTACAAAAGCAACTGAAGTTCATTTTCATTTCAACAGAAGAAATAACAGGAGTATGTACTAATTAGCAAAAGAAATATAAGCAAGAATAAGTAGCCACAAAAGTATTATAGGGGTTTAGAAAAATAAATAGCTAGGGTGACTAGAGGTTTTGAAAAGTCAGTACTTGAGGTAAGGCTCCAACAGCATTTGAAAAGCGGGACTGGAGGGAGGCAATTTAAGCCCAGTGAACTATTGTTAACAAATGCAATGAGGCACTTCTGAGGTAGGCAGGGTGTAAACCATCTTGGGTGGGAGTAGAATGAATAGGAAAGCAGCAGGTAACTGCTAAAAAATTTTCTGCAAAGTCTCCTCCTCCTTCCTTAGAAAGGCCAAACTCCTCAGAATAACATCTAACACCCTTTAGATTCACCTATTCCATACTCCCACTTCCCTCACAAATCTTACATTCCTGTCAAAACAGAAAACTATAACCTGAACATACCCTGCACACTTCCTCTATGCATGGATTCGCTCTTAGAAGTGTGTGTGCACACACTCAGTGTGTCCAACTGTTTGCGACCCCATGGACTGCGGCCTGCCAGGCTCTTCTGTCCATGGAATTTTCCAGACAAGAATACTGGAGTGGGTTGCTATTATCCTGTCCAAAACTAGTAGTCAAAATCCTACCCATCCTTCAAGAGCTAATGCAAATGCTACTTTTTCCATCACGTCTACCCAACTTAGCCAAGTATTATTTCTCTTTTTCTTGTAATTACCAAAGCATTTTGTTTTTATTTTTACTCAGACACTCAATTAAAGGTAGGTCTGGACCTGGCATACGGTGCTGAACCCCATATGGGCAATAAGAATGGATGTCTCAGAATCAGATAACCAAGGAACAGAGGCTGAAAGCTCTTTGCTTTTCAGGGAAAGCTCAGCAAACAAATTGGATTATGATCAGTAGCATTACCAGACATCGAAAGGCAGGTGAAGGCATGTATAGAACATTCAATTTGTAGTCCTTCTGACTCATGTTTTTAAATGCTTTTAGTTCGTCCGTTAGCTGTAGCTGTTTGTGAGGCAAATGCTTTCCAGATGGAAAACTTTACTGAGCAAAAGACAAGAATTTGTGCCACATACCCGGTGAGCAGGACTTTCATTTTTAAAGGAATCCCTGTCCTCGAATTTTGGGATCTAGGACTAGAATATCAGTGTGAAAATAAAATTAGAATTTTATCTGAGATGTGTCCAAAACTCTGGCTAACTCCTTTTCATTGTGCTGATGTAAATAAATATCTATCTATCTATATCTATATCTATATATATAAAAGCCACAGGCATCTGTAAATATTAGCAGGACACAATGATACCAGAAGCAAATCTTTTAGTTTAAAATGAAATAAAAGTGATTAGAAAGCAAGACCAGAATTATGACTAAGTTGGAATTAAAAGCAGAGACCAAAGCATACATAGACAACACAACAAAATCAGAATAATGACACTAGCTTCTCAAATACCACAGTTGTTAAGCTTTCAATGTGTTAAGAAAGGCACAGTTTCACAAATTAGGCCATCCTCTCTTGGTCAGCAAATCACAAAAGCTTAAAGGCAGTAACTCAAATACACGATCAGAATTTTGTCCTTATTCAAATAACTTCTCCAATTAACCTTGGAAAGGCTGTTCAAGTTTTCAATAGACATTTCTATTGAGAAATACTTAGCTCCATACGAAGGACACAAACTTTTCAAATACTTACATAACAGAAAATATTGAAAGTACTATATAGCTTGCTGTTGAAACCCAGATCCTGAGTGCTCTCCTAGTCCTGGCTTAGGGTATTTAAAACTGCCACTTACACAATCTGCACACCTTTTCTGTATTTAATACCCGGGTGACTATATTAAAAACGGAGGCTAAGACAAGTACACCAAGGGCAACAGTTTTACTCTGCCAAATGTCATAGAACAAAAACAGGCAAATTGATTATATAAATGCACAGTGAGTCATTCTGCTAACACAGGGAATTCTCAGGAAGATCTCAAAGCCCTATCCATTCATTCAACAATATGAATGAACTATGTGTTAGTCTTGGATGAACAAGAGGCATGGTTCATCCTACATGAACCCATAAACTAGCCATTAGCATCTTATTTAAAAAACTACCCAGAAAAATTAACTATGATGCAAAAATTCATCAAATACAACAGAAAATCTATTATACCATCAGAGACAGTATACGAAAAGGGAAGATTTCATTGGTAAACTACTAGAAAATGACAAAAATGCATCACTTCTCTTTAAGTGGTGTGAATTCAAAAATATTTTCCTAGTCTCTAAAATGGGCACCAGAAGATAGACTGTTGCTTCCTTTCTTTAGATGATGATAAAAAATATTAGTATCCTGTAGTCAAACTGCAGGATAGGGTATTCTTTCTCAGTCTCCTTTAATCAAGAAGCTAGACGCACAAAGCTACACGATACCTACATTTTTAATAGAAAAAAACCCAAAAAAACCTTAGGCTACAGCAGCCAATGAAGAAAACAGCACCACAGAGAAAATTGTAAAGGACTGAAGAGTCTGAACTGCCCTAAAGCTTTATCAAGGAGTGGCTGATTCCAACAATGCTTTTCAATCATATCACTTTCCATATAAATATCTGTAAGCACTTTGGAACACAGACACTAATTTCCCAACTGTATTCCTGCAGCCATTCCAAAATCTTGGACCTTTTAAAACTATTCCAAAATGCCGGCCTGATTCTTAACACAATTGAGAAGGGTATCTTAAACCCCCGGCCAGAGGTTCTGGTATAACTGATCTTGTAAATGCCACCCCAACAGAGTTGAACCAGTACATGTCTGAATGCAACAGCAATCTGAGAAAAACCTTCATCTGAAGTTTTGAAAAAGGCGTAAAGTAGTGCTCCCTTCGTGTTCAAATTTTCTAGCCAAGGACAAGGTGGCTAAAAAACTTAAGAGCTCAAGGAAAAAAATCTCACAATCTCATGAACTTTTCCACGTTCTCTCTCAACTTCCCACACCATCTCACAATCTCTCACTAACTTCATTCCTTAAATATAAACTCATCTACACATTTCTACAATTTCACTGCCTTTTGTGACCGGCAACAATCCCAGATAAAAACTTATGTAATTAATTAAGAATTAAAGCAGTTGCACTGGGACTTTTTAACTCCTTAAAGGAAACACGGAATGAAGGCAGGCAGTAGAAAACATGGAAAAGATAATAAAACGCGTTCCGTCTTTTCTTCACACATTATTCTTACAGCCGATCGACCAGGAAGCAAGCGGTGGCCAGTTTTTCCCTTTTCTTGTGCAAGCCTCACAGAAAAACTCTCGGGAACTCCGCCCACTTACTATAACAGTTTCTCCCCGCCACCCCCAGCCTCCGAGCAAAACCAGGCAAATACCACCCCTCCTTCTAGACCCTTCCCCAATTTACTCAACAGACCTCCCCAAAGCACTACACTTCGGGCTGCCCTGTCCCCCAACCCCTTACAATTTCCTCGAAGTTACCGCTCCGCAACTCCGCAAGCGGAGTTCCTACGGCAGCCCTGGCTGGACCCNATACCACCCCTCCTTCTAGACCCTTCCCCAATTTACTCAACAGACCTCCCCAAAGCACTACACTTCGGGCTGCCCTGTCCCCCAACCCCTTACAATTTCCTCGAAGTTACCGCTCCGCAACTCCGCAAGCGGAGTTCCTACGGCAGCCCTGGCTGGACCCAATATTCTTAGGCTACATTTCTAACCTCGGGTCTTGCAGTCGTCAACCCTGCCTACGCTGGTTCAAGCGCCCAGGCTGCCCCGTCCGTCCTCTTCCCAATTTACTATGTTTCCTCTCCAGCCCAATCCGCCAGCCGTCCACCCAACCCACGTAGCATTGTCTTGGTCTACTCAGGCCGAGGGGCGACCCGCAAACGCTCGGCCCACCCCAAATCGCTTCAATCTCTGGCTCCGGACTCGCCGCCCCGCCCTCTCCATCTTCTCGCGCTCTTCGCCCTACCCACTGCGCCCGGCAGAAGGCTCTGCGCGGGGAGGGAGAGGGAGTCGGGCGCGTTCCTGGCTCCTAACCTCCGCCGCGAGCTCGCGGCCCCTGATCCAGGGCTCCCGCCGCCGCCGCCGCCGGCGCCGCCGCCGCCGCGCGCCATCCCCCCGCTTGCCCGCCTCTAGCGGGCTCTTCACCTCAGAGCAGCGCCCACAAGCCCGAGAGGAATNCGCGAGCTCGCGGCCCCTGATCCAGGGCTCCCGCCGCCGCCGCCGCCGGCGCCGCCGCCGCCGCGCGCCATCCCCCCGCTTGCCCGCCTCTAGCGGGCTCTTCACCTCAGAGCAGCGCCCACAAGCCCGAGAGGAATCGGTGCCGCGCTACTGGCGGGTCTTGTCCGGCCGGCCGGGGGAGTGGCGACCAGAAAAGCAACAAGCCGGGTGACCACTGTCGAGCCCCTCACTGAAGCGGCGTACCGCAGGCCCCTGCCAACGGCCCTCCCCTCAGACGAACAAAAGAGCCTCTCACTCTGCGCTGCCCGCCGCCCGCACCGCGCAGGCGCGACGACCCGCCGCATAGCAATATGGGACTCGGAGTCCGTCCCGGACTACAAGACCCGAAGTGCTGCGCGCCTTCCACGGAGCCGCGCACAGTTGGCGAGGGTTTCGAGAAGTTTTAATTTTTCTACCGCTAGTATCGGAGAAGGCGATGGCATCCAACTCCAGTACTCTTGCCTGGAAAATCCCATGGGCGGAGGAGCGTGGTAGGCTGCAGTCCATGGGGTCGCGAAGAGTCGGACACGACTCAGCGACTTCATTTTTACTTTTCACTTTCATGCATTGGAGCAGGAAATGGCAACCCACTCCAGTGTTCTTGCCTGGAGAATCCCAGGGCCGGGGGAGCCTGGTGGGCTGCCGTCTATGGGGTCGCACAGAGTCAGACACGACAGAAGCGACTTAGCAGCAGCAGCAGCAGCAGTGCCGAAGCGACTGTAGTTCAGAACGCTGCAACCTAGCAAACTAAAGCGTGTGGTTTTACAAGCGAACCCCTTGATGTTTGGTGTAAAATATAAACCACTTTTGGACAGTAGTTCACATCTTTGAAAAATTTGTTTATTTCTCACCAGATCTCGATCAGGCTTTCTCACCAGATCTTTTAAAAGGCTTCTAGTTCTCATCGCTGAGATTAAAGTGCTTCCCCTTCTAGGCCTTCCCTGACCTCCTAAGCTAGGCTAGGTCCCCCCCCATAGGTGTCATTCATGATATCCTGAACTTCCCCCTTAACACTGGCCGCACCAATGGGCGGCTTTAGTGCCAAAACCCTCAATATTCATGAATACCCTTCCCTCACCCAGCCTCCTCAAAGACACACCGAAATAGGCAAAAAACCTGTTTCTTATTCTTTGAGACAAGTGTTCTAGTTTTGATTTCAGCTAGACTGCTGTCCCCAAACATGTTCATGTAGAAATTCGGTCTCATGATAATGTTCACCCTACTTTACTGTCATTAATTAGTGTCTGTCTTTTTTGTTGGGCTTAAAACTCCACTCCCGTTAGCGCAGAAACCTCGGCCCAGTACAGCGCCTAGCATAAGACAGTTAAATCAACATTTGTAGAATAAATGATTAAATAGGTTAATACGTGGGCTTCCCTTGTAGCTCAGCTGATAAAGAATCTGCCTGCAATGCGGAATACCTGGGTTCGAACCCTGGGTTGGGAAGATCCCCTGGAGAAGGGAAAGGCTACCCACTTCAGTATTCTGNAATCAACATTTGTAGAATAAATGATTAAATAGGTTAATACGTGGGCTTCCCTTGTAGCTCAGCTGATAAAGAATCTGCCTGCAATGCGGAATACCTGGGTTCGAACCCTGGGTTGGGAAGATCCCCTGGAGAAGGGAAAGGCTACCCACTTCAGTATTCTGGCCTGGAGAATTTCATGGACTGTATAATCCATGCAGTTGCAGAGTCTGACACGACTGAGCCTGAGTGACTTTCACTTCTCAGGTGGCTCAGTGGTAAAGAACCTCCCTGCCAATGCAGGAGACGCCGATTGGATACCTGGGTCAGGAAGAATACCTGGAGGAGAAAATACCAACTCACTCCAGTATTCTTGCTGGAAATTCCCACGGATGGGGGAGCCTGGTGTGCTGCATACCTAAAACATGCTCATGGGAGCAACTGAGCACGCACCCAAATTAATGTTCTTTTCCTCCTTGAAAGAAAATGGAGATGATCAAGCTTTCTTACATCTCTTTTCTTCACATCACGTTCGTGGGGTTTTTCCACCTCCCCCTTACTTTACATTTCCTTGTTCAATTAGGATCTAAACAGAATGTCTACCAAAAGGTGACCTTTCCCCCTTTACTTGGAATTCAAATATCCTTCTAATCAGAAGAAAAGGAGAAAGGAAACGAGTCTATTGCATTCCACCCCAGAAAGCAGGAGTCTGCATTTATATAACAGTTCTGCTGAGTCCGGAGAAGGCAATGGCACCCCACTCCAGTACTCTTGCCTGGAAAATCCCATGGACGGAGGAGCCTGGTGGGTTGCAGTCCATGGGGTCGCTAAGAGTCAGACAGGACTGAGCGACGTCACTTTTCACCTTTCACTTTCATGCATTGGAGAAAGAAACGGCAACCCACTCCAGTGTTCTTGCCTGGAGAATCCCAGGGAAGGGGGAGCCTGGTGGGCTGCCGTCTATGGGGTCTCACAGAGTCGGACCCGACTGAAGCGACTTGGCATCAGTAGCAGCAGTTTGCTGAGTCAGGTACCATACAGAGTACGGTAGAGAACTGGAGTTCTACAGAAATATTCTAGAACCCATAGTGGGTTCTAGAGAACTGCCATGTAAGAAGAAACCAGCCCAGCAATATCATAAGAGTTTTGCTGAAAGACCTATGAGACAGGTGAAGAGGGCAGTTCTTCTGGAGACATTTTTGGGTTGGGTGTCCAAAAATTCATCTGTTCACTCTCTCCTGAAGTACATTAGTTTGTTTTAGATAATTTCAGTGATAGAAACTTAGTTGTAATACTATTACTTACTTATTATTGAGTGTTTATTCCCCAGTTCTACAAATCTTAAGTCTTTGATTAATATTATTTAATGCTTTTTTTTAAAAAGTGTGCGTGGGGTCACTTTCCAGTAGCTAAGTCTCCATGCTCCCAATGCAGGGGTCCTGGGTTCTATCCTTGGTCAGGGAACTAGATCCTACATCCACATGTGGCAACTAAGACCCCCACATAGCCAAATAAATACATTTTTTTCTTATTTAAAAATTGTCACATTGCTATCTTAAAAGCAAAGTTATTTAATCCTGACTTCAACCTTGGGAGGTGGAACTGCTATTTCCATTTTGCAGAAAAGTCTCAGAAGCTGCAGATCATGTCCAATGGCATTAAGCAAGAAAGGGTTGGAATCAAGATTTGATGTTATTTCTAACTCTAAAGCCATATTTCTGCCGGCATAAAATGCTGTTATCCCCAGTTCTTCATACTGAGCTGAATCTGCTTCCCCATGGAAATGCCACCTATTTCCCTCCTTCTGTAGCAGCACAGTTCTCTTTAACTTAATTCCTCTTTCATATTGTACTTCTAGTATTGAAATTCAGCCTTCATGTTCCTTAAGGTCTCTCCTTTCTAAGCTAAATGTCACAGTTTTCTTAAACTGTATGTCACAGGACAGCAGTTTCAGATCTAGCACATCTAGTTTGTTAAATTCTGCTTCTTAGAAACATATTTCAGAATAGAGGAGCCCTGGTACTCTACATCTCTCCAGAGTTAGAGTCAAAGGTCACCTTCTCTTTTTAGGTACCAGAGCACAGACAGGCTAGTTTATGCTAATCTGCAATCAATTAAGAGCTCTCTGTTAGTCATCTGTTCTGGAGTTCTGCCAGGGATGGATGTCAAACTCTCAAGCCTTCAAGCTTCTGCATTAATAAAATCTTTTTTTGAAAGTCTTTTGGGATTAAATGGATTTAATTCTTTTCTTTTCCCATAAGAATGATGACATTTCAAACTATTCAGACCTGCAGCGTTTCTTTTCTTTCTAAGAGTAATGGCCACTCAGTCATAATGCTCTTGCTCGAGACAACATTTAAAGTGACATTGCTCCAGCAGGAAGTATATCTGTCACATGAAATTCCCCAAATCACAAGGAATGTGGAGAAAGGAGGAAGTGTGATGTTACAAAAAAGAACAAGGCCTTGGTGTCAGGCTGAATTGGATTCAATTCTGTTTCTATTATTTGCCTGGTGTGTAACTTTGGACCAGCTGCTTAACTTCTCTGAGCATCAGCTTCCATAAAAATATAAAATACCAAAATATTATTTAAGACCTAACATGCAGCATTTCTATAGGATTAATAGTAATGTCTAACAGGAATGGGGATTGGCACATAACTCATCCTCAGTACACAGTTTTTTAAAGTACAATAGATAGCTGCTTTTGAGATGTGACTTAAGGAATGAAGGAAATATAGGACTTTAAAAATATTTTCCTCTGCACTATCTGAAATTCTTTTTCTCCACAATTTTTAAAATATATAAAACTTTAAAAATATTAGATACATTCATATTGTTGAGTAACCATTGCCACCATCCATCTCCATAACTTTTACATCCTGTAAAACTGAAACTATACCCACTAAACAATAAAACCTCATTCCTCCCTTATTCTACTTTCTGTCTCTATGATTTTGATTACTCTAAGTACTTCTCATATAAATGCAGTCGTAGGGTATTTATCTTTTTGTGACTGGCTTATTTCATTAGACATAATGTTCTGAAATTCTCCAAGCCAGGCTTCAGCAGCATGTGAACTATGAACTTCCAGATGTTCAAGCTGGTTTTAGAAAAGGCAGAGGAATTCCAGCACAGGCTGGAATCAAGATTGCCGTGCCGCCGCTGCTGCTGCTAAGTCACCTCAGTCGTGTCTGACTCTGTGCAACCCCATAGACGGCAGCCCACTAGGCTCCCCCGTCCTTGGGATTCTCCAGGCAAGAGCACTAGAGTGGGTTGCCATTTCCTTCTCCAATGCATGAAAGTGAAAAGTGAAAGTGAAGTCGCTCAGTCGTGTCTGACTCCCAGTGACCGCATGGACTGCAGCCTACCAGGGTCCTCTGTCCATGGGATTTTCCAGGCAAGAGTACTGGAGTGGGTTGCCGTGAGAAATATCAATAACCTCAGATATGCAGATAACACTACCACTTATGGCAGAGAGCAAAGAACTAAAGAGCGTCTTGATGGAAGTGAAAGAGGAGAGGGAAAAGGTGGCTTAAAACTCAACATTCAGAAAACAAAGATCATGGCATCCGGTTCCATCACTTCATGGGAAATAGATGGGGAAACAGTGGGAACAGTGGCTGACTTTGCTTTGGGGGCTCCAAAATCACTGCAGATGGTGACTGCAGCCATGAAATTAAAAGACGCTTACTCCTTGGAAGGAAAGTTATGACCAACCTAGATAGCATATTCAAAAGCAGAGACATTACTTTGCCAACAAAGGTCTGTCTAGTCAAGGCTATGGTTTTTCCAGTGGTCATGTATGAATGTGAAAGTTGGACTATAAAGAAAGCTGAGTGCTGAAGAATTGATGCTTTTGAACTGTGGTGTTGGAGAAGACTCTTGAAAGTCCCTTGGACTGCAAGGAGATCCAACCAGTCCATCCTAAAGGAGATCAATCCTGGGTGTTCTTTGGAAGAACTGATGTTGAGGCTGAAATTCCAATACTTTGGCCCCTGATGCAAAGAGCTGACTCATTTGAAAAGACCCTGATGCTGGGAAACATTGCAGGCAGAAGAAGAAGGGGATGACAGAGGATGAAATGGTTGGATGGCATCACCGACTCAACGGACATGGGTTTGGGTGGACTCTAGGAATTGGCCTGGCGTGCTGAGGTTCATGGGGTCACAAAGAGTCGGACACAACTGAGTGACTGAACTGGAATGTTCTCAAGGTTCATATGGACATATGTTGCACCATATGTCAAAATTTCCTTCTTTTTAAGACTGAATAATGTCTCATTGTTTGTATATATCAAATTTTGCTTATCCATTTTTCTGTTGTCAGACACTTGAGTTGCTTCCAGGTTTTATGGTATCTTTCCAGACCCTGTGTTCAATTATTTTGGTTACATAGCCAGAAGTGGAATTGCTGGATCATTAGTAATTCCATTTTTAATTTTTTAGGAAGTCCACACTATTTTTCCAGCGGCTGCACCATTTACATTCCCACCAACCTTCATGGTTTGTTGTCTTGGTTTTTGTTTTGCTTTAATAGCAGCCATCCTAATGGTGTGTGAGATTCTTTGTTTCATTTCGACTACTTGAAATTCAATTGTTAAAGATTTTTATTCATTTGTGGTTAACCAGCATTCTCTTTTAAAAGGCAAATATATTTAACAGCTATCTCTCTTATCTCCTCTGGTCAGACTGATTCTCAGTGACTTGCTGGTAGTAACTAGACTTAATTACTTATTCTCAAATCATACACCCAGAGCCCTGATGTGACTGGTTTTTCTTAAGGGATCAATACGAGTGCTGTGACTTGCCTGCATTTCAAGTACAATAAGGATTCACCCCATTATCCAGTGTTAGAAATTAATGTTGAAAAAAATAAGACAGAGATGGGGCACTGCCTTTTTGTGAAAATTATTTAATTAATTTATTTAAAAACATTTATTGAGTAATACGTGGTGCAGTGATGTCAAGCTCTTAAATTTCTTAGAATTTCAAGCTCCAGAAGGCCAAGGTATTTTCCTGTTTGGCTTACTGCTTTACTTTTAAAGCCTGAGACAGTGCCTAGACTATCTAAAGGGCTCAGTGTTTATTATGAATGAGTGGATACATTCTACAGACATATTCCATGGTTCTCCAAATATAGTCCACACACCCTGGGAGTGCCTAAGATGGTTTCAGGGAGTCTGCATGGTCAAAACTACTTTCATAATAATATTAAGACAATATTTGGTCTTTTGCATTGTGTTTGTATTTTCACTGATTGTACAAAACCAGATGGAACTGCTGGCATCTTAGCATGAATCAAGGCAGTGTGGCACCAACTTGTACTATATTTATATTCTTCGCTGCTACAATGCAATAAAACAATTAAGAGTCCACTTTCACTTAAGGGTGTTCATGATGAAGCAGTACAAATGATTCATTTTATGAATCTCTCCTATCTTTTTAATGTTCTATGTGATAAATGTGATACATACATAGAGCAGCTCTGATAATTACTGAAGTATATAGTTAGTTGTGCAATTGTCTGAGAGGTGTGAATTGAACTAGCTGCTTTTTTTCATTAAATACCTTTTTTTTTTTTTAAGAATAACAAAAACTATGGTCATTCAACTTGGATATTTGGACAAAATGGAACTGTCACTTCAAGGAAAATGACTGAAAGAACATATTTCTGCCAGTGACAAAATCTGAGCTTTCAAGCATAAATTATACTTTTGGAAACTGTGCTGAAGTAGAGCAGAATATGCCACCCACAAATATGGCACATTGGCTTGTGGATTATTTTGAGCTGAAGGCAGTAACACTCAGCAGACTTAGGAAAAACTTTTACCTGGTTGCATGGCATTACTGACTCAATAAACATGAGTTTGAGCAAACTCTGGGAGATAGTGAAGGACAGGAAAGCATGGTGTGCTGCAGTTCATGGGGTTGCAAAGAGTTGGACACGAACGACTTAGCGACTGAACATTAACAACAACTACCCAACAGAATTTAGATAGGAGGCCTGTATTAAAAAAGAGCTCCTACCAGAGATAACTCTTTTTTTTTTCAAGCTGAAAGACTTTTTCAGGAAGACGGTAAACTTCTAATTACCAAACATCTACTCTCTTTCTAGTACTGTGAATTGCCCTTTTTTGAAGCTCCAAGCCCCTATTCTAGTCTTCATCTCAGGATGCCAAAGAAGTCTCCATTGCCTAACTTGCCCTTGGGTCTCATTTTTATGGGTTTCCCCTAAGTACGAAGTTGGTTTTTCTCCCATTACTTTGTCTTCAGTTCAGTTCAGTTTAGTCGCTCAGTCGTGTCCAGCTCTTTGCGACCCCATGAATCGCAGCACGCCAGGCCTCCCTGTCCTTCACCAACTCCCGGAGTTCACTCAAACTCACGTCCATTGAGTCGGTGATGCCATCCAGCCATCTCAACCTCGGTCGTCCCCTTCTTCTCCTGCCCCCACTCCCTCCCAGCATCAGAGTCTTTTCCAATGAGTCAACTCTTCGCATGAGGTGGCCAAAGTACTGGAGTTTCAGCTTTAGCATCATTCCTTCCAAAGAAATCCCAGGACTAATCTCCTCTAGAATGGACTGGTTGGATCTCCTTGCAGTCCAAGGGACTCTCAAGAGTCTTCTCCAACACCACAGTTCAAAAGCATCAATTCTTCGGTGCTCAGCTTCCTTCACAGTCCAACTCTCACATCCATACATGACTACTGGAAAAACCATAGCCTTGACTAGATGGACCTTTGTTGGCAAAGTAATGTCTCTGCTTTTGAATATGCTGCTATTGCTGCTAAGTCGCTTCAGTTGTGTCCGACTCTGTGCGACCCCATAGACGGCAGCCCATCAGGCTCCCCTGTCCCTGGGATTCTCCAAGCAAGAACACTGGAGTGGGTTGCCATTTCCTTCTCCATTGAATATGCTAGTTCAGTTTAATTAGTAGACCAAGAAAAGAACATTGTAACAAAGGGAAAACTTTTCTGCTCTACATGAAAATGCTGTATCTACCAGTGAGCTTGATGGCTTCACAAGATTGATGAGATTACTGATGATTTGAATAAATGTGATTTTTAAAATGCTGAATAATGAAATGCATCAATATTTGGAAGATCTGGGGGACTTTCCTGGTGGTTCAGTGGTTACGACTTTGAGCTTCAAATGCAAGGGGTGTGGGCTTGATCCCTGGTTGGGGAACTAAAATCTCACATGACTCCTGGCGTGGCCAAGAAAAATAAAATATATTTGGAAGATCTGCATAACTCAGGAATATTTTCCAAATGGTTTCAGATTTCCCATTGCAACTAACTTTCAAGGAACTACCATTTGTTGAGTTTTGCTAGTAACAAATAAGAGTATTCAGAAGCCCTGCTTGGGCCAGCACTGAGCTGCTCTAAAGTTGGCCAGGAAGCTCTGGCTATCAACATGCACCTGGCCAGAGCATCTTGCTTTGTCTCTGCCCCTGATCAAGAATTAAGCTCTCCCCTGTGTTATGATGGAAGAAGCAAGGAAGACCCGCCTTCTAAATGCAGAGCCCTGTCAAGACTGAATGGAACTCCTGCTGTGTCCTTTTCACCTATTTTGAAGGGGACATTAGCATCATACACTTTCTCAGAACACTTCTCCAGAGCTCTGGGCAATGTCAAGAGCCCCCAACCAGCCAGAGCAGAGAGATGATCCTGAGGAATGTTAAGAAAATCTATTTCCTGACTGATGGTGGACCTGCCAGTACCAGCTTTGAAGCTGGAAAAAGCAAGTCTCCAGAGAGAAGAAAAGATCTGTCCTTTTACTGAAAACTTCGGTGTGAAGTTCTTTTTTTTTTTTTTTTCCCGGTGTGAAGTTCTTTTCCAAATCTGTTTGTGATTTTCTACTGTGTAACCTCAGATATGCAGATGACGCCACCCTTATGTCAGAAAGTGAAGAGGAGCTTTTTAGCCTCTTGATGAAAGTGAAAGAGGAGAGCGAAAAAGTTGGCTTGAAGCTCAACATTCAGAAAACAAAGATCATGGCATCCGGTCCCAACACTGTGGTAAATAGATGGGGAAACAGTGGAAACAGTGTGTCAGACTTTATATTTTTGGGCTCCAAAATCACTGCGGATGGTGACTGCAGCCATGAAATTAGAAGACGCTTAGTCCTTGGAAGAAAAGTTATGACCAACCTAGACAGTATATTCAAAAGCAGAGACATTACTTTGCCGACTAAGGTCCGTCTATTCAAGGCTGTGGTTTTTCCTGTGGTCATGTATGGGTGTGAGAGTCGGACTGTGAAGAAGGCTGAGCGCCGAAGAATTGATGCTTTTGAACTGTGGTGTTGGAGAAGACTCTTGAGAGTCCCTTGGACTGCAAGGAGATCCAACCAGTCCATTCTAGAGATCAGTCCTGGGATTTCATTGGAAGGAATGATGCTAAAGCTGAAACTCCAGTACTTTGGCCACCTCATGCGAATAGCTGACTCATTGGAAAAGACTCTGATGCTGGGAGGGATTGGGGGCAGAAGGAGAAGGGGACAACAGAGCATGAGATGGCTGGATGGCATCACGGACTCGATGGACGTGAGTCTGAGTGAACTCCGGGAGATGGTGATGAACAGGGAGGCCTGGCGTGCTGCGATTCATGGGGTCGCAAAGAGTCGGACACAACTGAGCGACTGAACTGAATTGTGAATCCACAGAGATTAGAAGCATCACTGTCCTTTTCTCTTTCTGCCACAAAAGAGCGTTGAGTCCAGAGCAAGTTTCTGTTCTCTCTGAAATTCTATATTTCTCTTCCTTGGCACTTACGCCCCATGCCAGGGTTTGTTTGTTTGTTTGTTTTTAACTTGTACAGTGAATCCCGAGCATATAAGACAGTTAAAAGAGCTGTTCAGGAACTTCCCCTGGTGGTCCAGTGGTTAGGATTTTGTGCTCCCAATGCAGAGGGCATGGGTTTGATCCCTGGTTGGGGAACTTAGATCCCACTTGCTCTGTGGCATGGTCAAAAGAAAATAAAGAGCTGTTCAGGAATGGGGAGCATAGAGGCTCATATGCCCTCACCCACTGCCCTCCTTCTTAGAAATCAGGCATCTTACTCTCCATCAGTGGTGTCTTCCACATCAAGACTGACCACATGGAACCATATGGGATTGTCCCACTACAATTCCAGCCTGATGCTCTCTAGCCTTAACCTGGTCAACTTCCCTTTTGTCTCTATCAAAAGCAAAATGGAAGTAGGGTGGGGGGCAAGATCCGTTAAGAGTGTCTGGAGGCTGGGCACTCCCTGCATCCTTCAAGTTTGGAAGGAAGCTGAAAAACGTCTCTAGCTGGCCCTGATAAATGAGATAACCTTCACTTGGAAAATGTGATCCCTCAATTTCAAAAAATGATCCCAAATGAAATGTTTGAGCAATCTGAGAAGTAACTTCTTGCAAGTTTGTAAGCAAACTGCCCCATCCCAAGCAGGGCTTACACTCAGTTCCGTATCCAAAACATTCCTCAGAAGAGCTCCATAACTTCTTGGCTGCCCTTCCTCTGAGGAGGAGGACCCTGGCATCCCAACCTCCTCATGTACAGAGGAGCCTGGAGGGCTACAGTCCAAGGGGTTGCAAAGAATCAGACATTACTGAAGTGACTGAGCACCCAGTCAATAATTTTTTTTTAAGTGTAGTTATATTTCATGAAATATATTATATCCACATGTAATGGTTTATTATTAGCTCTGTGAAAGGTGCTCAGTCATGTCTGACTTTTCCACCCCATGGACTATATAGTCCATGTAAATCTCCAGGCCAGAATACTGGAGTGGGTAGACTTTCCTTTCTCCAGGGGGTCTTCCCAACACAGTGACTGAATCCAGGTCTCTTGTATTGCAGGCAGATTCTTTACCAGGGAAGCCCCATTATCAGCTTTGTGTGCTGTGCTTATTCGCTCAGTTGTGTCTGACTCTTTGTGACCCCATGGACTATAGCCTGCCAGGCTCCTCTATCCATGGGGATTCTCCAGGACAGAACACTGGAGTGGGTTGCCATGCTCTCTTCCAAGGTATCTTCCCAACCCAGGGATCGAATCCATGTCTCCCACATTGCAGGCAGATTTTTCACCAGGGAAGTCCATTATTAGCTTTAGGTGAATTAACAAATGCTTTTAAATTTCTCTATTTAAATTTCCAATCCAGTGAACATCCCACATAAACAAAAGCTCTTTGGGAGTCCATAATCATTTGTAAGAATGTAAAGGGATCCTGAGACAAAAACGTTTGACAAAAGTTGCTTTAAGTGCACCTAGCGTTCTGAGCTATCTCCACCTTATAGAAGAGGAAAGTAAGACAAAGATTTAAGGCCAGTTTAGGGTCATATGGTCACTGTAGTGCTGGGTATTGTGCCCAGACCTTCTAACTCCAGAGCTTCTATTTGTGACTGTAACTTTTCCCTTGAAATTAACCTTTGCTAAGACATTCAACAGTGTTAAGGAAAAATCTTCATCATAGTCAACGGATTCTTCCTTCTTTACTGACTAGCTGCGCGATCCTTCCTTATGTTTGTCTCTCAAGTGAACGAACTTGCAGTTTGCAGGATTGTCCGCAGTTCGGCTTTTGCTAGGACAATCGAGTTTTCGAATCTGAGTGGGCGACCCCTTGATAATTCCGCCGGGGAACCGAAACTTACAGGGTTCAAACGGGCATACTTTCCAGACTGAAAGGGGCTCACACGTTCCTGATTCTCCCACGCTCAGCACAGCTGACTAACCTTGCACACCTCTCGGCTCCCGGACCCACTTTCGGACATTCAGGGACGCTTCTTGGCTACTGATTGGCTACGCTTAACAACAATGGGCGGGACGCGGCTCCGGATTGGACTTCAGAACCCCTTCTCCTCCCCTCGCTCTCATCCCCCAAGCAGCGCCCCAAGAGAGAGGTGAGGGATCCAGATTCCAGCCAGGGCCTGGGCGGTGCGGAGTGCGCGGCCGCGAGTGGTACTTATCACCAACAGCCAGGGCCTGCGGGTGCGGGGCGCCCTGGGCACCAGGGATTGGCGCGCCTGCAGCCTTCTCCCGTCGTGCACCGGGGCGCCCGCCGCTCACCCGGAAGGAGAAGCAGGGAATCTTACTATATGGTGGGGCGCTGGCGGTGTCGCTGTGGGGAGTGGGTGCTACTCTCAGGTGAGGGGGCGTGGACGAGTTTGCGGGGGGTGGATGCTACTCTCTGTTAAGGGCCATGGGTTTGAGCGTCAGCAGTGGTGCTTGAGGCGGGGACCTTGCTGGACATCCTAGGAAGGGAGCAGCCTCACCTCCCGGGATGAAGACGGGTGCTTGGTCCGGATCCAAGGAAGGAAACCTGGCTTTCCATTTAGTTTTATAAAATATATAAAGCATCTTTCCTTCCCACTCCCCAAGCTTAGCAGGCAAAGGGGAATAAGGACCACGCCATCCTTTGGCTCCTCGTTCGTAAGGAATACAGGAGTTTGCTACGTTGACCCAAACGCTGGGACTAGGAGTGATGGCAAGTATTCTACGGGGACACAGGAGGCTCTTGCGCTAGATTGTGGTGCCTTTGAACTTAGCTGCAAGTAGGAGTGGCAAGTTACAGATGAACAAAAGGACAGAGCAGAGCTGCTTGGCTGAGAACGGGCAGACCTGGGGAGCTACTTCTGCTACTTGTGGGTGTTTCAGAAGGAGAGCTTTTTGAGTTGCTATCCGGCACCAAGAAGTGCTATCCGGCACTTGCTCATGCTCTTGAAGAATGAGCAAGAAGGGATGGGCGGCTTATATACTTTTATCCCCGGATTTGTTTTTTTTAACATGCCGCTTGAAGTTTTAGGAAGTATTGAAGTATTAGTTTAAATGGGAGTGAAAATTGTGGAGCTAAAGCCTTGACTTCCTGCCTGGAATTGTTTAGACACTGGAAAGCCTTACAGGTTACTTTATAAATAGCAAACAACTGGATTTTCCCCGGAGATACAGGTGCTGGCACAGGTGGAGAAAATAAACTTCAGACGTGATTGAAAGGGCCCAGGAAATGTAGTTAGCGCTGCATAAGTAGCTGAGAGGGCCACTGACTCTATCCTTAGTTGGGTGTGACACACGGATCCATCTTCCAGATCATAGAGCTAAAATTAAGAACTTCTTTTTCCTCCAAGGGCAGAAATGCTTCATTTCCTCCTGAGGCGTGGGGTCTACAGGGAGAAAGCTGATGGAGAACAGTAGTTGCTAGAAATTATTCCTTGAAGTCTAGGTTTTCGCGTTTGTCCAGTGTTTTTAAGGAAAGTTACATTGGAAGCTTTCTAAATGCCCTTTAATCTTAGGGTTAGTGAAGTCGCTCAGTCGTGTCCAACTCTTTGCAACCCCATGGACTGTAGCCCACCAGGCTCCTCCATCCATGGAATTTTCTAGGCAAGAGTACTGGAGTGGGTTGCCATTTCCTTCTCCAAATCTTAGGGTTAAGTGTATAGCATCTTGGGGGTCCTCCGACTTTCCCCCCGCCTCAGATATTTTTTAAGTCAGTTTATAGCTGTTTGTTTCTAAGTGGTGTGAGTCCCAAAAGAAAAGAGAGACACTTGCTGTCAGAGCCCTTGGCTCACTCTTCTTGAGCCTGAGAGTGATGACCATTTAGTTACTGAATTATGGTCCTGAATTTGGCAAACTTTTCGAGGCCCTGGAGATTCGTGAGCTTCACTTAGTGTGTGGATTTCCTTATTGTCATCTTTCTTGCCCTTACTTTTGTGGAAAGACACTTCAGTGTATTTAATTTTGCTCCTGTGCTGGGAATATACCAAATGCCTGAAATGAGAAGAGAAAAAAAATTTTTGTTTTATCTGAGGAGATTAATCGTTCATAGTGAGTCGACCTGCTCTCTTCAGTTACAGCCATTAGACTGCTTACATCCAGGATGTAACACATCAGTTGTTATGGAATTGGGATTTCCCACTTTTCAGTTCAGGGCCTTTGTGGTAGTGACTGCATCAGATGAAAAATCAGAATGTCAGCAAGTATATTATTTAATATGGGCACTGCAATCACAGCATTTCCAGTTTGCTGGACTGTATAGCCCAGTATAGGATTTGTCCTATATCATGCAGCTTCATCTCTGCATGCAGTGTCTGTGTGTGGAGAGACCTTCTGATATTCTAGAAAAGACTGGGAAAGCTGTGTGCCCTGCTAATTTTGTGGTGTAGACGAGTTCCTCTCCTCCTGAAATGTTAGCCTTGTGTTAGCACAACATAAAGTAGAAGAAAACTCATTACATGCTCTTCTAATGGTAAAGCAGAACTAATAAGAGAATGTGTTTAAAATTAATTGTGGGACTGTAAAAATGAGTGGGTGTGTGAATGGGCATGGGGGGAAGACAGGGAGAGCTTAGAGATAGTCTCATTTTCCCAGGAGCCAGGCTGGATCATTTGTTGGCAGTACATATTGGCTGAAGTCAGTTTTCATTTCAAGGTAAATTGGAAAGGGAAATTAAACCTTATTGTTCCGCCCTTAAGAGAGGAGAAGAGGGTGGAGGCAGCAGCCAGAGTGGATGCTGTTGAAGTGGTTCTAGGAGTAACAAGATTAGTGCTGTATTTTAACAGAAGGTGACATCATGGGCCCCTTTGGACTTGAGTAACCCTGTGCCTCAGCCTTCATGGGCCCCTTGTTGGAGTGGGTGATGTTGCTGCGCATGTAAACTGCCACATTGGGGGAAATCAGTGGCTTAGGCTTTAATGAATCTTTGCAAAGGAGCGGAAAACATCCTGAGTCGACCTGTGCAGCTCTGGGGTGCTTGGGCAGAGGTACAAACCGCATGTTGAGAGGAAATGATTAGAACCATTGGCTTGGGTTCTGGAAATGGAATTAGCTAAGAGAAGGTCACAACTGGGCAACCTGCTCCGGTGCCCCTGAAACTCTCCAACTCAGATCCGCCTCTGGGGTCCTGGGTGTGGTTAAGCAAGACAAAGGGAGACCCGGAGCCTCCGCGTTTGTAGGTTTTTGGTTTTCTCTAGACAGCCAGGAGGGGGCGATGTTAGGCTCAGTTAGAGAGCTGTGCTGTGTGGGCCCAGCAGTTCTCAGGCAGAAAAGCTTTACAGCTCAGCCTGCCAGTTCTGGCCACCTGAGGTGACATTGTTGACCTGAACTTGTTTTGGCTAGAGGTGGCCCCTGGTTCAGAGTCCCTGCCATGGTCTGAGAAGGGAGGTAAATCCCTCAGGGCTTTTAGCTTGGCCCCCAGCTCATGTGTGTGGGGGCCTCCCCCAAAAGCTCAGCAGGTAAAGAATCCTCTTGCATCAGGAGACATGGGTTTGATCCCTGGGTTGGGAAGATCCCCTGGAGAGGGGAATGGCAACCTGCTCCAGTGTTCCTGCCTGGAAAACCCCAGGGACAGAGAAACCTAATGGGTTACAGTCCAAAGGGTTGCAGAGTCTGACATGACTGAGCAACTGTGTGCAGTAGCTCGTGTGGGGGGATTTTTTTGCTTCCTCTTAAATTTTACACAAGAGCAAAGAAAGTTGCCTGGATTTCCCCACGGGGGTCGATTAAAAATTTTCAGGGTTTTGCCCTGGCAAAGAGAGGTGAGAGTAGATGCATGCTAACAGAGATTGATCCTGTATCTCCTGTCTCTCGTCAGATGTTTTCTTCCAATGGGCTTTTGGTGTAGGATGTTGGAGAACCAAGAGCAGGAGGTAAGCGTGTGATTTCCGGGGAACATCTGGGTGAAAGCTTGAGGGGCTCTGGGAGAGCCAGATACTGCTCGGTGGCAGTGTTCTGACAGTAATGCCTTAGTGGTTCTGATGTGCTCAAAGTCCAGCGAGAAGAGGGAAATCAGTAGTGAAGGCATGACTGAGAAATGAGGTTCCATTTCCACTAACTTTCTATTCATCGGAAGGTACTAGAATGAAAGCTTCACGAGGGCAAGGATTTTTGTGTTTTGTCCTTGTTCTGCCCCCAGTGCCTTAGCACGCTGAATTGAATGAATAAGTGAACAAATGAGTGAAAGTTGGCATTGAGCAGAATACTCTGGCCGCCCGTGTGTTGGAACCACCTTACTATGTGGCTGCGCTGAAGCTGAAGGAGCATTTCTTACCTCTAGGAGGTGATCACTGTGCGTGTTCAGGACCCCCGCGTGCAGAATGAGGGCTCCTGGAATTCTTATGTGGATTATAAGATATTCCTTCATGTAAGTGTATCCGACTTTGATATTGGGATCAATATACCTTTCAGGGCTGAGGGCCAGTCCTGAGCAGAACCTGTTTATGGAGGTATTGACAGAAGGAAAGGAAGGAGGAGAGGAAAGAGAGCCCGGGCTCGGCCTGAGTTGTTTTCGGGCTGCTGGGTGGCGCTGTGCTCTGCTTGGATCCCCTTGACTGGGACCGTGGCTGGTTACTTGAGTCCTTGGTGAGAGGGATGACGAAGAGTTCGTGTGAACTCGGGCTTTTCCACCAAACCCTTTTCACATGCTTTCTCCTGTAGACCAATAGCAAGGCCTTTACCGCCAAGACGTCCTGTGTGCGGCGCCGCTACCGGGAGTTCGTGTGGCTGAGAAAGCAGCTCCAGAGAAACGCGGGTTTAGTGTGAGTTCTCTTACTTCTTTCTTGGGTCCGAGACCGGCTTCTTAGGTTCTTCCTTGGCAACAGGGGTTTACAATGAAGAAAACCTGGCAGTGTGCCAGATACTAAGGTCTCTGAGAAATGTGTTCTTGAATTGTGTTTTCAAGTCAGTGAAAAAAAGTAATGACAGAGTTCTCATTTCTAATATTTTGACCTAACAAAGCCAAACAAATCTAAAGAACATTTTTCTTCTTTATATGCATAGGGCTAAACAAAGGTACTGCTGGCTGTGTAAATGTGCTTCACTGGTTATCAGGAACTTTTTTAGCACCTGGATTAAAGTGACACATGGTGTTCCTGTCCATTTGATATGTAAAAATTGTGATTTTTTTTTTTCCCCTTTCTTCTTTCTTGTGTAGAGACCTTTATCCAGAGTCACTACAGACTGAGAGCCTTAGGACAAGCACTGTCATTCACTCCTCACCTACATGCTGCAGATAAGCTCTAAAACTGGAGGCAGTTTATGACAGTGATTCCAACACAGTGTGGTTACTGAGTGCTGTGGTGACTTTGCTGATGATCTAGCCAGTTAGTTAACATGTGGGATTGATGAGGCCACTGTCATGCGTCAGGCCCTCATAAGCCAGTCAGAACTTCCTCTGAACAGATCCGGCATCCTCTAGTCTGGCCTGCTGTTTTCAAGCATGTGCCATGCCTCACAGGAGAGGCTAGGGAGGCTGGAAGAGTTTGTGGATTGAGTTGCTGCAACCTGACTATTAGAAAATTCCAAACGTGTGATCTTTCGGGATTGGAGATGGTAGCCTTAATTTACACACAAGGACCCAGCATCCTCCATGTCTCCATGTCCAAGTTTCTTCCTTTTGCAATAGTAGTTGATGGTGGGAGTGGGTTCTGAAAGCAAGAGAGTCTAGCAGCATGGAGTTTGTAAGTCCTCGGCTTGGTTCAGATGCCAGCTCTGCTGCTTACTTACTAGCTGTGTGGCATAGGGAAATTTACTCAACTTCGCTGTTTCCTTACCATTAAAAGGGTACGCTGACATCTTTCTCACAGGGTTTTGAGGAGGATAAATGAGGTTTGTAAACGTTTAGCACAGTGCCTGACACCAGGCGTGTCATCAGTCGGTGTTAACTTTCTGCCCCTGCCCTCTTATCAAATGCTATTTGTGTGGATTTGTGTCTCTTTTTAGGGGCTTTCCTTGATCAGGGACTGGAGTGACTGGGGTATTACTTACCTTGGGTATGTATTACGGTGTGTGATCCACAGGCCTGTCCCTGAACTTCCTGGCAAGTCAACCCTCTTTGGCAGCTCAGATGAGTTCATTGAGAAGCGACGACAAGGCCTTCAGCACTTCCTTGAAAAGTGAGTAGCCTTGGAGGGCTGGCACTTGCCTCTGGGGGTGGCAGGGGTGTGTGTGCTGTGCAGAACGGCCCCCAGGAACACACAGGCATGTTTGTGTCAGACGCTTGTGCCCTCAGCACTCACTCATGCCAGAAGGCCAGCTGCTGTGAAGCTGACGCTCTGCGTTCTGCCTGTGTCTGCCCCAGGGTCCTGCAGAGCGTGGTCCTCCTGTCAGACAGCCAATTACACCTCTTCCTGCAAAGCCAGCTCTCAGTGCCTGAGATAGAAGCCTGCGTGCAGGGCCGGAGCCCCATGTCCGTTTCTGATGCCATTCTGCACTACGCTATGTCCAACTGCGGCTGGGCCCAGGAAGAGAGACGGGGCTCCTCTCACCTGGCTGAAGGAGACCAGCCTAAGAGGTAACTGAATGCTCTTTCCTGAGACACCAGTGGCTGGATTACTGTAACCTGGGCCAGTGAGGTGGCTATTGGTAGGGAAAGTAAGGTCATGGCATTGGCGGTCTTTCAGGAGGGCCCCTGGCATCCCATGCAGGAGGGCCTTGGGTCTGTGCTGACTCATCCCTGGGAGATGGCTCTCCTATTGCAAGCTGGGGAGAAAGAAGAAAAGGCTCTCTTACTTGTTTTGTTCTTTATCCTCTCCCCCAAGCCCCGTTTTCCTTAGATGACAGCTTTATTGAGACATATTCATACACATAAAACTCACCCTTTTATGTGCAACTCAGTAGCTTTTGTTTATTCACGAGGTCATGGAGCCATCCGTCATCATGGTCGGTTTTAGAACATTTTCATCACCCCTAAAGAAACCTTGTACTCCCCACACTCCCAACCCCAGACCCTAGCCCTTGGTAACCACTGTCTACTTCCCGTGTGGATTTGCCCATTCTGGACATTTCACACAGGTGGAGTCATACATGTGGTCTTTTGTGACAGACCTCTCTCACTTGGCATCATTTCCTGGTGCATCCGTGTGGCAGGGCATGTCAACACTTAATTCCTTCCTGTGGCCAAATACTATTTCTTTTATGAACAGGCCTCCCTTGTTGTCCGTTCACTTGTATTTGTTGATTTTTGTTTACCTGTTCATGCCCTCCTTTTCCCTTTCCCACTTTTTTCCAGTTGTTGCTTTCTCCCAAGACCCGGCAGGAGGAGCTCTCCCTCACCGCCTCCTGGGGAAGAAAAGGATCAGTTCGAGGTGTGGGCTCCTGTGGTTGACTCTGAGGCTCCTCCCTTGGAGAGCCCCACTCTCCCACCCACCTCCTCTCCATCATGCTGTGGTTTTGCAAGACCTGATGAGGGAATCTCTGCTTCTCAGCCTGTGAGGAGAGTCCTGGGAGGGGACCATGCTGTGCCTTTGGACCCTGGTCAGTTGGAAACAGTTTTGGAAAAGTGAGGTCTCCTTGGAGCTCTGGGTTCTGCTCTGAGGTGGAGGAAGGCGATGCAGGCAGGGAGACTTGCTCAGGTGGGGTTAGGCACAGGCTGGTGGTGGGAGGCTGGTCTGCTTCCTGTTTTACCATGCCTCTGCTCAAGTTGGTTCTGTGGAGATTGGTCGTAACTCCTCAGGCTTCTTCGATAGGGATAAGACACTGTGCAGGTGTTTGTAAGTTAAGCACAAGACCCAGGAGTTGTTGGTTCTGAGCCAAACCCCGAATTTACTCTCCCAGAAGCTGAGTTTCTTTAGATATTTGTTAGTGGGTCCAGGAGCACTGTCTCAGATGGCGGCTGGGGACCTGTAGGTGGCAGGTTTTAAGCTGCCTTACCAGAGATTGCTGCAGCAGCAGCGCTTGTGTTCCTGTTGTGTCATTGTGTTCCAACTGGCTATGTTTTTGCTGAAGTCCCTGGAGCACTCATTTCTGGGAGGCTGGCCTCTTGCTACCTCCTTGCATGGACAGGGGGGGTGAATATTTTTTCTCCCACCTCCTTGCTTTTCCTCCACTCATAACCCCTGAATGGAATAGTGCTGTGACTCCTGACGTTGGATTTTCCTGCTCATCCCAGGACCTCGGCCTGGCTGTAAGTGGCCTGAGACCTGTGAAATAGCTTGTGGCCATCCACAAAAGAGAAAGGTTTGGTCACAGCCAAAGGACAGGGAACGATTCAGGGGGCTTTGTTTTGGAAGAGATACCCTGGTCTGTCCCTGCCTCTCTGGTTATAAAGCCGAGATGGACTGTCTTCTCTGCAGGGTTAGCTGAGCTCCTTTCTTGTTTGAATCCTTTTCTTCTCCCTTAGTAACAGCTCCCTTTCCCCAGGGCTTCAGCCACCACGTGTCCCTCTGCTGTGTTGCGGGAGGCCGTCTGTTCAGTCCAGTGGGGTGCGGGGGCTTTGTTTCTGCCTGGAGAGAGGGCTCTGGGGATGGAGATGAGAAACAACATGCCTTCCTTCAGACAATGAGGCGTCCTGCCCTCCTGCTGCCGTAATTCTCTCCTCTGAGAGCTGGAGCTGGAGGAGACGAGTGCCATGGCGTTCTGCTTATCTGCCCTGGCGTCTGTGTGTGGTTCTCCATCTCGCCCGCCTCTCCCTCCCCTGGCCCCCGCACCCTGTCCGTGGGCTCTTCTACTACTTGCCTATGCTGTGGGACTGTCATGGCATTTAGTTCAGAGGCTTTGGCCTGAAATAAAATTCAAGTATTTAAGACTGTTGCTGCAGTTGGTGTCTAACAAGCTGTAGCAGTGGAGGAGGCATTGAGGGCTGGCGGTAGTCACTTTCATAAATCATGAATTTATCAGCGTGGAAATAATGGTTCAGAACTGTGCACGGCAGCTCTCCTGCGTTGTATGTGCAGCTCAAGTTCACCACTGGAGAAAGGACTGCCTTCCAAAGAGTCAGGATCCAGCTCTTTGCACAGTGATGGGCATGAACCTTGTTAGGTATAATTTACCTGATGCTGCTTCCATCCTTGCAGCCTGTCTGAGGTGCCAGGTGCTGAAAGAGAAATAAAGTTTGTCAACAGGCAGATGCCGAGCCCTGGCTTGGACTCATCTCTCTTCTCTGCCTGCCTCCCCTGGGTCTCTCTTTTATATGATGCAGCAGAGCAAGGCGAGGATAGAAAACCTACAGAGGCAAATCCAAAATGTCAAAAGAAGTTCATTTAAAAGGGGAAAAAACCTCCATACACAACCCTCACAAAAACCCGACAGATGCTAAGCTAATGGCATCCGCTCTGCCGCATCCGCTCTGCCGATTGGTGGGGATGACTCATGAATATTAATGAGTCCAATGCTCCAAATGGTGCAGCTGTGAACCCAGCTGTGCTTGAAGCTCTCTGATCTCGAAACTTCCAGACAGGAGCCGGAGGTGGTCTGTGTCAATTCCCTACTCAGCCAAAAAACGGCAAACTGGGCCGGCTTCTTCTGTTCACGCCTTTTCTTCGTGGAGTCGGTGCTCAGCAGCCAGTTCTGCCAGCAGGGTTGGCTGCTGGGACAGCAGGAGCCGGTCAGAGACGCGGATGCGGTCTTTCTGACTCCTGGCTTTTTTAATGATCCATTATCAGCAATGCATATAGCAGGACCTCAGTTAATCTAAGGCCAGGCGCCGTCCCGCCACTGTCTTGTGCAGAGTTGAGTGTAGGCCATGGAAGGAGATGTCCTATAGGGGGAGAATTTTTCTAGTAACGTGGGCCTAGGGTTACCAGAAAAACAGCGGGGATGGGCTTCCTCCCCGCCTCGACAGCGCCGGCTGCTGCTCCCCCGTCTTGCTCTGTCCCGGCGTGTGCGTGGTTGCTGCCGTGGCTCACAGTCTCTGTAGGGAGGATGCGGAGCTCCTGGGGCAGTGGCCTGCTAGGCTGTTTTGTAGAATGGAAATATGTTTTTGTTAGAATTTGGGTTTGAGGTAGGTTCTGTGTCTGACTTACAGTCACCGTACTAATTTCATGTTTTGCCTATCTCGCTCAGCATGGGGGACCTTAGTTCCCTGACCAAGAATTGAACCCTTGCCCCCTAGAGTGAAAGCACAGAGTCCTAATCATTGGACTGTCAGGGAAGCCCCTTGTCATCTTTCTTCTGACAGTTACTTATGTGGTCCAAGTCTATTCATCTCCTGTAACACAGGATAAGTGATCCCAAAGTCATAGATTTCCTTTTGTTTGGTGGGAGGAAGTGTGTGTGTATGTGTGTGTAGGAGGAGGTGGGTTTTCTTGTGTGAAAATGAGTTTCATACACATTGTTTATTTGACCACGGTGCCCAGTGAAGAGGGGGCAGGGGAAGTATGACCCTTATTTTCTAGCTGAGGAAACTGAGCTGATCACAGTTTTTTAAAAGTATGTTTCAGGTAGAACTGTGGGAAGAGAACTCTGGGAAGAGATACTTCCCAACTTCTGTAAAATAAGATTTTTTTTTCACCAAAAAAAAATCTTGAAAAAAAAAGCTGGGGACTTCCCTGGTGGTCCAGTGGCTGAGACTCCATTCTCCCAATGCAGGGGGCCCAGGTTCGATCCGTGGTCAGGGAACTAGAACCCACATATCGCAACTAAGAGTTTGCATGGTGCAGCTAGAGATCTCCCTTGCAGCAGTGCGGATGGGACAGCCTGTGTGCGGTACGGCCAAAAACAGGGATAACTGAGTCCCCCACTGTTCAAGGAGAGAAAAACTCCCCCGCAGAGCCTTTCAGAGTTGTTCTCAGAAATCCTCCACAGTCCGAGGTTTGCTCACTGCCAAGGCCTTAGAGCGACACCACCGAGCCCCAGGTGCCTCGTACCCGCTCCCCTAGCTGTGCTTAGGAGGCGACTGTGACTTTAACAGTCTGACTGGACAGTAAGTTTAGTTCCATGTTTGTGAATTTGTTTACATGCTCTTGCTGAAGATTCTTAACCCCCAGGAGTTGGGAGGGCAGTGGACCCGGGGGGACGCGAGGTTGGAGGGAGGAATGGAAGCAGCCCAGCCCCCGGCCTGCCTCATGGGGACATCCCACTGGGGCCGGAGTGGCGTCTGCAGATTTATGTGTGAGCCGCCAACTGAGGCACAGCTGAAACCAAGCTGAGGAGCCCTGCAGGGCAAGCTCGGGATGCCCGGGCACTGATCCTCAGCCACCTCCCCAGGCGGCCTTCTGCCAGCAGGGACCGGCTCTGTAGGGGGAATGTCACCTGGCTCGAGGTAACCTTTCTTTGAGCTGGGGATGAGTGTCCCTCTTCTTGCTCTGTTTACAACTGTACCTTCTTTGCTGAGGGGTTTTTCAATCTGCTGTGGAACCCTGCCACCCCCACCACGTTCTCGCATCTTCATCCTGCCCCAGCTCTTCTCTCTAAGGAACTGTTGTCAGCTGTTACCATGACCAGGTGTCCATTGGGCTCACCAGCGGGCCAGCAGGAGAAGTAACCCACGAGGACAACCACTTCCCCATCAGTAACGGCTGGATTTGGAGCTGGAAGGCTGGAACCTCAAACCTCAAGATAAATAAACTTGGACCGTTTATGCTCCAAAGGATGAAAAGTGCCGCGTTTGTAGGAGACAGTGCACCTGGCCCAGTGGGCAGGGTCAGTTTGCTCCCTTCTGCTCAGGGGAGCCCGGGTCTACCCCCAGCAAAGGAGGAGACGGGCGCTGACTCGGCAGCGAGGGAGGTGTGAGTGGCGAGATGGTGCAGCGACTGTGAGCGTAAAGGAGCGCCCGAACGCCTGCAAGCGCTCCTCCCGGGAAGGGCAGGAGCACGATGCTTCCGTATCTGTGGATTCACAGTTCTTGCCTGTGGCTGTCAAGTCCCTCCTTCCTGTTTTCAGCCTGCATGACTTTTTCTTTCAAACAGCCTTTTGAAAGGGCCGGCTGCTTAGAGCCTTTTTGTGTGTGTTTTAAGTGTTTCAGGCTTTCAAGTGCTCCAGCCCTGTGTGTGTCCCTTCCCCTGGTGGCCTGGTTGGCGTGGGAGACCAGGCCCACCAGCAGCCTGACCCAAATCCCTCCAGCAGAAGGCCAACAATAGTGAGAGCCTGCAGTGGTTTGTTGGAGGCAATGTAACCTGCTTGCTATAAGCTACAAGACTTAGATATATTCTACCAATTAGGGCACATCTGTTAGCAGCGCTGAAAGGCAGGCACTGTCTCTTTAAGAGCCATCCCACTCCTCTCCTTGAGTGATGAGGGCTGGAAACACAAGGGAGTCAGATGCTGATTAAACAGTCCTACTGCTGAGCTCTGTTAGAAAATTACTGTAATTATGATCTAGTCCCAGCAGAGGGATGAGTTCCAATCCTGCTAATAACCCTTCCAGGTGCCTCAGATTCGGGGCCCATGGGAGGCAGCGTGGACAGGGCTCTGGCTGGCCCTTCGGTCTGCCCTCTGCAGGCAAAGACAAAGGTCCGGACCCCTCATCTTTTGGCCTCCTGAGAAGGTGATGGGTTTTGGTTGTGTTTTTATTCTTTGATTCTTGACAGAGCTCCTGGGAGGCATTCTGTAACAGAGGACTTTCCCCTAAACTAGCACGAAGGATCAGGAAAATCACAGCCTTAAGATGACTGTCCTGACCCCCAACTCTGCCCAGGACGAGGAGTCGGCACTGCACCAGCCCCAAACCAAGCGCAGGGATCCAGTGTGGGCCCTTGCACCGCAGCAGTTTTTATGCCGGTTCTGGGAACCTGGGCTTCTTGCTCTGAAATGGTACATGGGGTTAAAATTCAGTCCTGATTGAGGCTTTCAGGGCAGCCCTTCTAGGTTTCTGCTACAGAAACGGGAAAAAGGATAGTTACTACGGGACTCACTGTGGTGCAGCTCTCTGAATTGGAAAGCGCCAGTTTATTCTTTCGAAAACATCACTCTTGTGGTGCGGTTCCGCGGCAGTGCAGGTGAGCAGATCTCCATGTTCCTGTTGAACATGGGGGCTGGCTTGCTGGTTCTTAAACCCTGAAGAATTCACGACAGTTATACTCTGTCCTTCCAACTTCCTAAGCCTCTACCTGTCACTAATGTAGTGGCTAAAGTGCAGACTTATAGAAGACAAGGCAGTTTCTCTTACTTGGACCTAAGCAAATCCATATGCCCCGAGACCGTGGTTCTCCACCGGGGCGGTTTTGTTCCCAGGGCACATCTGATAACGTCTAGAGACACTCCTGTCAGAAAGGGTGGAGGGAGCCGGGGGGATCAGTACTGGCATCTAGTGGGTAGAGGCCAGATACTGCTACATTTGACAGCCCTCTAAACATAAAATTATCTGGTCCCAATTTCAGTAGTGCCACGCTGAGAAGCCCCGTATCAACAGAACGAAGCAGTAAGCGCTCAGTCCCCTCCCCTCCCGTGCCTCCACTGCACTGGTTTGGAGATGTGGAAGAAGTGATCCTAAATCTCCAGATGCCAGGTGCTTTCTTGGAGGTGGAGTATATTAATGATAGGCTGAGCAGGGTGCCCACCGTGGGGCAGCATCCAGGAAAGGTAGGTGCTGTGTATGTGCCATCTCAGTGATTCAGGGCAGAGCAATGCCCGTGCCTGACTGTGGTTCAAAGGGCGGTGTTTGTAGCCTGTTTTCTGTTCCATGATCGCATGTGGGAGATAAAAGGTGCCCAGCTGCTCACCATCAGGCTAAGAGGATCTGCAGTGGAACCAGATGCCGCCTTTGAGGGCCTGCACTAGAAACCTCTTGGAACTCACTCCCATCATGGGAGGCAAGGAAGTGGCATACTGTTGCCCGGTGCCACGAAATGCTTCCCTCAGTGGTACTCTGCCAGGTGGTGGGGTGGCAGGCAGTGATGGGCCCTGTGAGGGAGTGAACACACACAGCTGCTGACGGCTGGCCACTGCCGTGAGCAGCTTGATGCCAGAGACACCAGGCCTCTCAGAACAGCCTGGGCATCAGGAAATGAGAGCCTAGTTGGCAGGGTTTGCCTAGGGGCCAGGCCTTCAGGGGAGAAGGGATGTTGCCAAGCATTGTACCAGGAGAACCAGTTCATCTCTGTACCTGCTGCCCACTCCCCTGGTGACTAGGTAACCTATTTTGGCATATTTTTAGGGTGACTACTCATCCTTGTTTACACCTACAATTCTGGCATCCTTAGTAATGCCACCTTTCATTTCAAAAAAATATCACTATTTAGAAAATAAATTACATAGCCTATTAATTGTACTTTAGTTTCCTCAAATACTCTAGTTTTTTAGGGGTGGAAGCATTATATTTAGAAAGGATTTTGGTACAAAATAGGCCGCATCTTAAAATATATCATTAATTGAATCCCAAGAGTAGCAAAAGGGTAGTCAGTTCATACTAACTTAAAAAAAAAAAAAACAGAAGCATGTTTTCTGAGCAGTTAATTTTTGATAGGAAAACAGGGAGAATTAATTCAAATCGCTTGAAGAAGAAAAGTCTCTTTTTAGTTTTAAGTTTCAAGCTTCCTGCCCAATCTCTGTAAATTCTAATGGGAAATGAAATAGCTGGGCAGAAGAGAGAGGAAGCAAGGGACTAGGGTAATCCAAAAACTAGAAAATTAGTTTGAGTCACTGGGCTGTGTAACAGGGATAATCCTCTATGTAGACAGCTGCTTTTTTTAAAGTCAGCTCTACAGAGTCTGCTGGTGCTCTGGGAATTAGCAAGTCAGTGCCACTCAAGATTTATCCTCCCAGAGTCGCTCCTGGTGGGGAGACCGCAGGGAAAGTTTCCTTTCGGCCAGAGATTAAAGCGCCTTTGTCCCTGGTGTCCAGGAGTTTTGTTCTCAACATGAGAAGGGGAAAAAGAAAGAACATGTTCATTTATTTTCTTTCTTTTCTTCCTTCTCTTCATCTCCCTCATTCTCAGACTGATTTATAAAAGCAGGACTGTCCCACTCCCTCCCCCAATACAGGCAGAGGCTTTGTGACACCAGTGTGTTATCATGTGATTGGTGTGGAATGTGGATTTTGGGAATGTGTCACCGGAGTGTCTTGCCACAGCAGCAGAACTGGCGTGATTCAATAAGCAGTGCAGCAGACCTCGATTTGCAAAAGTTCCTTATGTCATTTCCTCTTTAACAGCAGATTTTGTGTGATTTTTGTCCATCTTTCACATCTTCAGTTTTGCCATTTGAAAAGACTACATTTAAGGTGGTGCAAATGAGCAAGTAAAAAAAGTTAANCAGGCGGCCTTCTGCCAGCAGGGACCGGCTCTGTAGGGGGAATGTCACCTGGCTCGAGGTAACCTTTCTTTGAGCTGGGGATGAGTGTCCCTCTTCTTGCTCTGTTTACAACTGTACCTTCTTTGCTGAGGGGTTTTTCAATCTGCTGTGGAACCCTGCCACCCCCACCACGTTCTCGCATCTTCATCCTGCCCCAGCTCTTCTCTCTAAGGAACTGTTGTCAGCTGTTACCATGACCAGGTGTCCATTGGGCTCACCAGCGGGCCAGCAGGAGAAGTAACCCACGAGGACAACCACTTCCCCATCAGTAACGGCTGGATTTGGAGCTGGAAGGCTGGAACCTCAAACCTCAAGATAAATAAACTTGGACCGTTTATGCTCCAAAGGATGAAAAGTGCCGCGTTTGTAGGAGACAGTGCACCTGGCCCAGTGGGCAGGGTCAGTTTGCTCCCTTCTGCTCAGGGGAGCCCGGGTCTACCCCCAGCAAAGGAGGAGACGGGCGCTGACTCGGCAGCGAGGGAGGTGTGAGTGGCGAGATGGTGCAGCGACTGTGAGCGTAAAGGAGCGCCCGAACGCCTGCAAGCGCTCCTCCCGGGAAGGGCAGGAGCACGATGCTTCCGTATCTGTGGATTCACAGTTCTTGCCTGTGGCTGTCAAGTCCCTCCTTCCTGTTTTCAGCCTGCATGACTTTTTCTTTCAAACAGCCTTTTGAAAGGGCCGGCTGCTTAGAGCCTTTTTGTGTGTGTTTTAAGTGTTTCAGGCTTTCAAGTGCTCCAGCCCTGTGTGTGTCCCTTCCCCTGGTGGCCTGGTTGGCGTGGGAGACCAGGCCCACCAGCAGCCTGACCCAAATCCCTCCAGCAGAAGGCCAACAATAGTGAGAGCCTGCAGTGGTTTGTTGGAGGCAATGTAACCTGCTTGCTATAAGCTACAAGACTTAGATATATTCTACCAATTAGGGCACATCTGTTAGCAGCGCTGAAAGGCAGGCACTGTCTCTTTAAGAGCCATCCCACTCCTCTCCTTGAGTGATGAGGGCTGGAAACACAAGGGAGTCAGATGCTGATTAAACAGTCCTACTGCTGAGCTCTGTTAGAAAATTACTGTAATTATGATCTAGTCCCAGCAGAGGGATGAGTTCCAATCCTGCTAATAACCCTTCCAGGTGCCTCAGATTCGGGGCCCATGGGAGGCAGCGTGGACAGGGCTCTGGCTGGCCCTTCGGTCTGCCCTCTGCAGGCAAAGACAAAGGTCCGGACCCCTCATCTTTTGGCCTCCTGAGAAGGTGATGGGTTTTGGTTGTGTTTTTATTCTTTGATTCTTGACAGAGCTCCTGGGAGGCATTCTGTAACAGAGGACTTTCCCCTAAACTAGCACGAAGGATCAGGAAAATCACAGCCTTAAGATGACTGTCCTGACCCCCAACTCTGCCCAGGACGAGGAGTCGGCACTGCACCAGCCCCAAACCAAGCGCAGGGATCCAGTGTGGGCCCTTGCACCGCAGCAGTTTTTATGCCGGTTCTGGGAACCTGGGCTTCTTGCTCTGAAATGGTACATGGGGTTAAAATTCAGTCCTGATTGAGGCTTTCAGGGCAGCCCTTCTAGGTTTCTGCTACAGAAACGGGAAAAAGGATAGTTACTACGGGACTCACTGTGGTGCAGCTCTCTGAATTGGAAAGCGCCAGTTTATTCTTTCGAAAACATCACTCTTGTGGTGCGGTTCCGCGGCAGTGCAGGTGAGCAGATCTCCATGTTCCTGTTGAACATGGGGGCTGGCTTGCTGGTTCTTAAACCCAGAAGAATTCACGACAGTTATACTCTGTCCTTCCAACTTCCTAAGCCTCTACCTGTCACTAATGTAGTGGCTAAAGTGCAGACTTATAGAAGACAAGGCAGTTTCTCTTACTTGGACCTAAGCAAATCCATATGCCCCGAGACCGTGGTTCTCCACCGGGGCGGTTTTGTTCCCAGGGCACATCTGATAACGTCTAGAGACACTCCTGTCAGAAAGGGTGGAGGGAGCCGGGGGGATCAGTACTGGCATCTAGTGGGTAGAGGCCAGATACTGCTACATTTGACAGCCCTCTAAACATAAAATTATCTGGTCCCAATTTCAGTAGTGCCACGCTGAGAAGCCCCGTATCAACAGAACGAAGCAGTAAGCGCTCAGTCCCCTCCCCTCCCGTGCCTCCACTGCACTGGTTTGGAGATGTGGAAGAAGTGATCCTAAATCTCCAGATGCCAGGTGCTTTCTTGGAGGTGGAGTATATTAATGATAGGCTGAGCAGGGTGCCCACCGTGGGGCAGCATCCAGGAAAGGTAGGTGCTGTGTATGTGCCATCTCAGTGATTCAGGGCAGAGCAATGCCCGTGCCTGACTGTGGTTCAAAGGGCGGTGTTTGTAGCCTGTTTTCTGTTCCATGATCGCATGTGGGAGATAAAAGGTGCCCAGCTGCTCACCATCAGGCTAAGAGGATCTGCAGTGGAACCAGATGCCGCCTTTGAGGGCCTGCACTAGAAACCTCTTGGAACTCACTCCCATCATGGGAGGCAAGGAAGTGGCATACTGTTGCCCGGTGCCACGAAATGCTTCCCTCAGTGGTACTCTGCCAGGTGGTGGGGTGGCAGGCAGTGATGGGCCCTGTGAGGGAGTGAACACACACAGCTGCTGACGGCTGGCCACTGCCGTGAGCAGCTTGATGCCAGAGACACCAGGCCTCTCAGAACAGCCTGGGCATCAGGAAATGAGAGCCTAGTTGGCAGGGTTTGCCTAGGGGCCAGGCCTTCAGGGGAGAAGGGATGTTGCCAAGCATTGTACCAGGAGAACCAGTTCATCTCTGTACCTGCTGCCCACTCCCCTGGTGACTAGGTAACCTATTTTGGCATATTTTTAGGGTGACTACTCATCCTTGTTTACACCTACAATTCTGGCATCCTTAGTAATGCCACCTTTCATTTCAAAAAAATATCACTATTTAGAAAATAAATTACATAGCCTATTAATTGTACTTTAGTTTCCTCAAATACTCTAGTTTTTTAGGGGTGGAAGCATTATATTTAGAAAGGATTTTGGTACAAAATAGGCCGCATCTTAAAATATATCATTAATTGAATCCCAAGAGTAGCAAAAGGGTAGTCAGTTCATACTAACTTAAAAAAAAAAAAAACAGAAGCATGTTTTCTGAGCAGTTAATTTTTGATAGGAAAACAGGGAGAATTAATTCAAATCGCTTGAAGAAGAAAAGTCTCTTTTTAGTTTTAAGTTTCAAGCTTCCTGCCCAATCTCTGTAAATTCTAATGGGAAATGAAATAGCTGGGCAGAAGAGAGAGGAAGCAAGGGACTAGGGTAATCCAAAAATGAGAAAATTAGTTTGAGTCACTGGGCTGTGTAACAGGGATAATCCTCTATGTAGACAGCTGCTTTTTTTAAAGTCAGCTCTACAGAGTCTGCTGGTGCTCTGGGAATTAGCAAGTCAGTGCCACTCAAGATTTATCCTCCCAGAGTCGCTCCTGGTGGGGAGACCGCAGGGAAAGTTTCCTTTCGGCCAGAGATTAAAGCGCCTTTGTCCCTGGTGTCCAGGAGTTTTGTTCTCAACATGAGAAGGGGAAAAAGAAAGAACATGTTCATTTATTTTCTTTCTTTTCTTCCTTCTCTTCATCTCCCTCATTCTCAGACTGATTTATAAAAGCAGGACTGTCCCACTCCCTCCCCCAATACAGGCAGAGGCTTTGTGACACCAGTGTGTTATCATGTGATTGGTGTGGAATGTGGATTTTGGGAATGTGTCACCGGAGTGTCTTGCCACAGCAGCAGAACTGGCGTGATTCAATAAGCAGTGCAGCAGACCTCGATTTGCAAAAGTTCCTTATGTCATTTCCTCTTTAACAGCAGATTTTGTGTGATTTTTGTCCATCTTTCACATCTTCAGTTTTGCCATTTGAAAAGACTACATTTAAGGTGGTGCAAATGAGCAAGTAAAAAAAGTTAACACTTGAAATCTAGGCTATTCCTTATATATGTGTTTATTCCTTACATAAAGTGAAAGTGGCTCAGTTGTGTCCACTCCTTGTGACAGTCCATGGAGTTCTCCAGGCCAGAATACTGAAGTGGGTAGCTGTTCCCTTCTCCATGGAATCTTCCCGACTCAGGGGTCGAACTCAGGTCTCCCGCATTGCGGGTGATTCTTTACCAGCTGAGCCACCAGGGAAGCCAAAGAATACTGGAGGGGTAACCTATCCCTTCTCCAGGGGATCTTCCCCACCCAGGAGTCAAACCGGGGTCTCCTGCATCGCAGGCGGATTCTTTACCAGCTGAGCCACCAAGGTATCTGTTCCTAACAGGAGGGATGACATTGATTTGGTCCCACTTTAAATGGAATCAAAATGTCTGGGTTTAGGGAATGAGACTGAATAGGAGTTCTCCTGTCTTTTCCATTTTTATTCACCAGAAGGAAAAGGTATAGTTGGTTTTGAATTAAATACAGATTTCTAAGAGACCAGACCATCATGTCGGAAAATTTAATATTGAGGTAATTGTAAAACAGTGTCTACGCTGTTTTGCTATATGGATGACAGAAGAAACACACTGGAAAAATGTATTTTTAATGAAATGTAGCTGGAAGATTGCTTTCAGAGCATTTCGTATTCTCAGATATCAACTTGGATGATGCAGGCTGAACTGTACCAATCTCAGGTCAGATTATCCAGTGGATGTTGGTAAGTTCTGTGTCAATTATTTATCTGTAAAGATATTTATACAGATATTTATCTGTAATGGATATCTGTACATTTGCTTCTTAAATACAGGATTTTAGCTTTCTTATTTTCTTAACATGAAATCAAGGAAGGAAAAAGGTGTCCCACCTTGTACCCTCTCCCCTCTCGAGTTTCATGTGCTAGTGCAGTTAGTGGCTGTTCAAAAGCCATCCTACATATAATGTGGTTAGTTAAGTGCTCTAATGCCCCAGTTATCCAGTTAGTCACACGCAGTAAGGTGGGGATTTGGTTAGTGGAGTCAAACAGAGGAGCAGTAATCTGATTAACCAGTTGCTTTCTGAGACTGTTGGCTAAGATGGTGGCTGTGGAATTGAGCAGATCTGCTAGATGAGGTTTAGCTTCAGGCAGACTGTAGGAATCCATTGCTTTCTCCTTCACAGAGAATGCCCTTTGTTTATATATGGTCTTGAACTTGCTGTATCTTTTCCAGCTTGTAACAAGGTCAGAAAGGGTCAGCTGGCTGTGGACCAGATTCCCAATTAGTCCATTTGTTTCTTTTAGGGCCAATCTACTTTCTTTTTCCTCTTTTGCAGCTAGGATGTGAGTGTGGGGCAGCAGATGGAGGTGCCAAAAGACCCTTGTAGTTTGGCAGATGATTTCCTCAGGTCTGCAGGTACAGAAAGGACTCTTGCAGTAAGGGGGCTTTGTTTTAAAGGTCATGCCACTGAGTGTCCAACTGTGCAGAGTGGAGAAGCACCTGACCCTGCTCCTTTTTATACCTCTTCTGACCCTGCCCCAGATACCTCCTCTTCCTCCTCTGGTTTCTCCTTTCTGTCTTTCATCATGGAACAGTGGTGGTACAATGGTATTCTCTTCTTTTAGCCACCCAGCCTTCCGGACTTGGGACTCTGAGGATCCTCCAGAGGAAGCAGTTGGGTACAGAGTGGTTTCTGTTGGCTCCTTCTGTTAACCGCTTCAGAACAATGCCCATTGTCTTTACTTGTAGGGTGGGATTGGTGCAAATGTTCCTAAAACAAGGCAATTGGTCCCTTTGGTTCATCTGCGCATCTGCTGCCACCTAGCGGTTGCTTCTCCTTTGGCACCCTGTGTAAAGTTGAGGGGCTGCCATGGACAGTTCTGTGGTGCCTTTTATCTCTATTTTTTCCCCTCCCAGACCTAAACTGTCCTTTTTAAATATTTTTATCCATCACATATTCACAAAGCTTCCTTTTGTTTTACTCCTGGGTCAGAAAAATATGGAAATGAATAGCTGGCATAGGACCTTTTCAGAAACCTGGAATCCACCAACTACATCCCTGTTTGTTCCGTTTCTCTCTTCGATGACATGAAGTAGTATCTTACTGCAGGGCTGTGAGATGGGGGGGACGAAGGATACTGCCAATCCAGGACAGCTCTGAATAGGAGAAGCTTTGAAGATGAAATTTCCTTAGCTGCTCAGTTGCCCATCTCTCAATATTTCTTGTGTAGAGGGTCAGGCATTAATAATAACTAAACCTTATTGAGCAGTTACTATGTGCCAGATGGTGTTCCAGGTGTGTTACACTTATTAACTCCTTTAATCTCTTAATGACCCAGTGAGATGGAGTATACCCCTTCTAAGGTGAGGGATTTGTTTCCAGGCTGATCCCAGAGTTTCTTTTTTTTGGCCACCCCACATGGCTTGAGGGATCCTAGTTCCCAAGATTGGGAAACCAGGGATTGAACCTGGGCTGGCAGTGAAAGTGCTGAGTCCTATCCACTGGACTGCTAGGGAATTCCATCAAAGTTATGTTCTTTTTTTTTAAACAAAAATTTTAAAAATTGTTATTTATTTATTGGTTGTCCTGGGCTTTCTTTGCTGTGCGCTGGCTTTAGCAGTTGCAGCTGGAAAGCTCTAGAGTGCAGGCTCAGTAGTTGCGGTGTACAGGCTTAGTTGCTCTGAAGCAAGTGGAATCTTCTGGGACCAGGGATCGAACCGGCGTCCCCAGCACTGCAAAGTGGATGCCCTTTCACTAGGCCATCTGGGAAACCCTCAAAGTTATGTTCTTAGCCATTATGTTTTGCTGCCTCTTCAAGGCACAGACACGCCAGTGCTAGCCCCAGGAAACAGGGCTGTGTAGGCACAAGCCTTCCCCACAGCACTTCCTCAGCCTGCAGGACCCTGGGGCTTGTAACTGAGGCCCCCAAAGGAACTCTCCAATGTGCTGACTCCAAGGACGTGCTTCTGGCCCTGTCTCATTTCAGACAGAGTGAGCACAAAAGATAAAAATAACCAAGTAGGTGGGCTTTCGTTTTCTCTCGGGCTGGCCCTTCCCATGTTGTTTGGAGGTAATAAGAATGCCCAGAGCCAGCATTTTGATACCAGTTTACAAAAAGAAACACAACTCCATCACACAGGGTAAAGAACCAAATCAGAAGTTTATTTGTGCTTTTGAAACCAGCCAAAGCAACCAGCAATTTCTTCCTCCAAAGGCTTCCTTCTCTCTCACCTTCTCTGAGACGAGCCTGTGGAAAAGGCAGAGGTGGGTGTGTGGACACGTTTAACAATGGCTCAGCTATGCGGGGGCAGGTTTAGTAACAGGTCGGCTGAAGAGGCCTCTTCTCACTTGTCTTACGGTGGTTTACGTTCACTGTGCAGGGGTGTCAGTGGCTTGGGTCTCCTCTAAAGAGAAGAGTTGGTGGCGGGGGTGGGCTGGCAGGGGTGGGGAGTGGGCTTTCCGTTTCTTCATAAAGGCAGGGTAGAGAGAAGGATGTGTGTCCTAAAGGGGGAAACACACATACATCTGCTTTTATGATTCGGAATACAGAAGATATAAAAGGGTGTAGAGTAAAAAGTGTCTCCCTCCTACCCTGTCTCACAGTCATGAAATTTCTCTGTTGTTGGAGGCAAACAGTGTTATCATCATCTTTCTCTTTCCAGTGATATCTCATACATATAGAAGCAATGAGACTCCCTTTTTTACACAGATGGAGCAAATTAGACCTACTTTTTACTACTTTTTTTTTTTTAACTTACCTACATATCTCAGAATGTATTCCGTAGGTGTGGAGCCCTTTTTTTCCCCCCTTACTGTGGCATAGTATTCAATTCTATGAATTACCGCAGTTCCTTGGGGAGGTCTCTATTGACTGTTTAAGTCATTTCCAGTGGTTTGCTATTACAGGTAACCTTGTGTGTATATTATTTTGCCTGTGTGCAAGTGTACCTGTAGGATAAACCCCTAGATGTGGAATTGTTGGGTCAAAGAGAATGAGGAGAGAAACAAGTTTGTCATTAAATAAATGACAGAGTGAAGTAGGGAGAATTTATTTAGATTTGAAGAGAAATTCCACCTCTTCTGCGTTCAGGGCCTAGAAATGGAGTCCTCACTGGGAAAGTCATAAAGTCAGACCTTGGGTGAGAGGCATGAGCTGGCGCCTCGTGATTGTACAAGGGCATTAGTGAGAGCTCTCCTTGTGCAACATCCTCAATGTGCAGCTAGGACACTGCTGCTGCCACTCGAGTGGCCCTGGTCTGGAAGGTCCCGAGGCCCGTCACTGTCACTGTCACACGGGCCACCCCTCACCCCCAGCAATAAAGGCAGCTCCTGTTTCAGGTTCGAAGATGGAGACTTGGTGTCCTCCACCACCATCCTCATTCTAATCATGTTGTTATCCCACCCAAAGCACGCACTCACCCTGCTGCTTAATGTGGTATAATGTGGTTCTTGCTCATAAAATGCAACCCATAGTCTTTTTGTTTAGTTGCTAAGTCATGTCTGCCTCTTTGCAACCCCATGTTCTATAGGTCCTCTGTCCATGCCATTTCCCGGGCAAGAGCACTGGCGTGGGTTGCGATTTCCTTCTCCAGGGGGTCCTTCCAACCAAGGGATTGAACCCGTGTCTCCTGCATTGGCAGGAGGATTCTTCCTGCAGAGCCATCAGGGAAGCCCATATTCTTTATTATCTGAAAGTTAATTTGATTATGTTCCACATGAATCCTTATACTGGATTCCTAATCTTTGCCAATCATATTGCAATGCATGGGCATTTGGGGGAAATGTTGCCCGGGATTTGAGAGCTGTGAATAAAGAAACCCAGGTCTATCCTTGTGGCAAACATTCCTAATTGCTCTCCAATATTTATTCTTTCTTTCAAATTTACTAATGCCTCCCCTCCTCCCGACCACTCCACTTGTAAGCTGGATACAGGTTCTATCTAGAAGAAACTTTCTTTGTAGCTTGGGGTGTCTGTATATCCGAGTTCTGACCAATGGGATATAAGCACAAGTGGCGTGTGCCACATCTATGAGGTGTCCTTAGGAGAGAGGTGCATGGCTCCTTTCTCTCTCCTGTTGGGTAGGAAACTGACCTGATAATTGGAACTGGAGCATCCATCTTGGGCCATGAGGTAACCGTGGCAATGCTGACCACATGCAGTGTGGCAAAAAGAGAAAGTACCTGGGACCTGAGCACCTTGGATTACTTACCTCCAGATTCTTACAGAAGAGAAAAATAAATTTCTCTGTTAATTAAATCACTGTTATTTTGAGTTTTCTGTCACACGTTATTGAATCTAATCCTGACTGACATAGTCCCCCAGTTTGGGAAAAACAATTACAGACTTAGCTTCTTTCAATGGTAAATTACTGTCATCACTTTTGGAAATGAAGAAAAGTTACTTCACTGGCAACTCTCATCCTTCACAGAGAAATGAAGGCATGGACAACAAATCTATTGGCATGGTTCTGATACCTGAGCTTCATCTTTCTTCCACTTCAAAGGCAGTGGTGAGATAGTCCTTTGGAACAATCCCAATGAGGCTGTTCAGTTCTCCGACCCACCAGCCATATGCACTATATTCCTGAAAAATGAAAAGAGGATGGTTTCGGTTGGAATTTAGTCATGCTTCTGTTAATCTTAGGTAATCTGTTAATGATCACATCGGAGAGTCTGTTGGGTGGTTTCTTTGTTGACCCTATCAGTACAACTCATTAAGACTCCTGACGGGATTGCTAAAAGTTAGCTAGGGCTTGCCTGGTGGCTCAGTGGTAAAGAATCTGCCTGCCAAAGCAGGAGACACAGGTTTGATCCCTGATCTGGGAAGATCCCATGCTTCAGAGCAGCTAAGCCCGAGTGCCACAGTTACTAGGCCTGTGCTCTAGAGCCTGGGGGCTGCGACTGCCGAGTCCACGTGCCACAGTTACTGACGCCCAGGTGCCCTAGAGCCTGTCTCATTGCAGAGGAGCCCTGGCTCCCCGCAACTAGAGAAGAAACTTCACAGCAGCGAAGACCCAGCACAGCCAAAAATAAATTAAAAAATGACTCGAAAAGTTATCTGGAAGAAAGCAAGCAAATTCTGCTTTCCTCTCACCATCTTTCTGTCTGCGTTGTACATTTAGCACCTTTGGTGCCATGGCTGAACCTGAAGAGCATGTCTTTTACCAAGCAGAGTGGAACAGGTTCTTTGGGGAAAGCTGGGCACACCCCAAAATGCCAGAGCACTAATGTTGCAGGGAGTCAGGTCATAGTTCAAATCGATAATCTTTCCCAAGCTTCTTCCATGTGCAAAGTGCTGTTTGAGATCCCCTGAGATGGGTGAGAGTCAGAACACTGCCTGCTCCCCGGGAGTTCACAGCATAGAGTAATGGGCTTTGGAGTCAGACAGACTGGGATCTCAGCCCTACTTGGTCATTTAGTAGCCATGTGACCGGAGGGTCTCCTGGCTTTAACTTCCTCTTCTGTAAGCATTGGGATAACATCACCCCTCCCCTCTGTGCTGGGGGACATAAGTGAAAATAACTCAGTGTCTGATACATAGTAGATGCTCTAAACATTAGATGCCTCCCCTGGAATAGGTGGGAGGTTGACAAGCACATCAATAATAACAGGCAGGACATGATAGGCAGGGAGGGAGCAAACAAGAAGGGGATTGAGAGGGTTTACAAGAAGGCCAGTGCAGGGTTGCGAACAGAGCTCCTGGAGTGCAGAAGAGCTGCTCAAAAGCACAGCGGCTGAGGGGCGTTACAGAACTACTGCAAGCATAGGACATGCTTTCCTTCTTCTGAAGGAAGATATTTAAGAATACACGGGAAGTACTTGTGTTTCACTTCAACTGGATCTATCTTTTGCACAGCTGACTGCTGAGACCTAGCAGAAAAAGCAAACCAAGTTTTTGACACAATAAAATTCTGGGTCAACTGATTATCTTTTTGTTTCTTTTAGTGGATCTCCCCTCTTCCAACTCTGCCTCTCCCCTAACTCTCAGCAGCTGACCTCTTTTCTACCTTCAAAGAGAAGAGAAGCTATCAGATCCGTCAAACTTCAGCCACAAAACAGGAACTTACCTGTATTGATAATCACTATTCTGTTCAATTAAAGTGGAGGAAGTGTCCCTCCCCTGGTTATGCACTTGTAACTCTGCTTTGTTTCTTAGCGACCAGGTTGTAAGAAGTCTGATGCCTGCCTCTAATGTAAATGGCTCCTTCCATCAGCACTGAAGTGTATTAAGGTTTCTTTCATCTTTGAAAACGATTATTAAATAGTTCCTACCACATGTCCGCGGACTTCCCTGGTGGCTCAGTGGTAAAGTATCCACCTGCCAATGCAGGAGATGTGAGTTTGATGCCTGGGTCGGGAAGATGCCTTGGAGAAGGAAATGGCAATCCATACCAATATTCTTGCCTGGGAAATCCCATGGACAGAGGAGCTTGGCAGGCTATAGTCTGCCGTGTTGTAAAAGAGTTGGATACAACTTAGTGACTCAAACAACACCACATGTCTACTTCCTATTCAGATTAGCCTATCTATGCAAACTGCCAATTCACAGTCAAATTTATAGAAATAATTTATTTTTCATTTACTGCCCCAACTTCTTGCTTTCTATTCACTCTTTGAGCCACTGTAATGTAAATGCTTCTGCCTTCATCGCTCCACTTACGCTTCCTGCTGCTGCAGCTGCTAAGTCGCTTCAGTCGTGTCCGACTCTATGCGACCCCATCCCTGGGATTCTCCAGGCAAAAATACTGGAGTGGGTTGCCATTTCCTTCTCCAGTGCATGAAAGTGAAAAGTGAAAGAAGTCACTCAGTCGTGTACGACTCTTAGCGACCCCATGGACTGCAGCCTACCAGGCTCCTCCATCCATGGGATTTTCCAGGCAAGAGTACTGGAGTGGGGTGCCATTGCCTCCTCCGCTTACGCTTCCTCTAGCCTCCTTATTGCTCAAATTCTGTGAGTACTTTACAATCCTTAACTCTAGCAGTCCTGGCACTATGGATGTTTCTTGAGGTATTTTCTTCTCTTAATTTCTATAATTACACTCCTGATTTCCCTCCTACCTCTCTGGTTGCTTCTTTTCATTCTCATCTTCCTTCATCCCTCCTTTTCCTGTGATTTTCCAGGGTTTTGTCCTGGCCTTTCAATTTGATGTGCTTTCCTTGAGCAATCTTACACACCTCCTGTGTAAATGACACAACAATAGCTCCAGCCTGGATCTAAGGATTGGATCCCAAAACCCAAGTGCCTATTCCTCAAGCTTCTCAATCTCATTCTGTCCTAAATTTAACCATCATGTTTCCTCTTTCTCTGTTTCCATTGCCGAAGTATCTTTACCACCTGTGTTCACTGTCTCAGTGAGTGGTACCGCTATGCAGTCAGTTACTCAAGCCAGAAACCCAAGAGTCATTCCCAATTTCACCCTCTACCAATCAGTCCTCAGTTCAGTTCAGTTCAGTTCAGTCGCTCAGTCGTGTCTGACTCTTTGTGACCCCATGAATTGCAGCACGCCAGGCCTCTGTCCATCATCAACCCCCCGAGCTCACTCAGACTCACGTCCATCGAGTCAGTGATGCCATCCAGACATCTCATCCTCTGTCGTCCCCTTCTCCTCCTGCCCCCAATCCCTCCCAGCATCAGAGTCTTTTCCAATGAGTCAACTCTGCATGAGGTGACCAAAGTACTGGAGTTTCAGCTTTAACATCAGTCTTCCAACGAACACCCAGGACTGATCTCTTTAGAATGGATTGGTTGGATCTCCTTGCAGTCCAGGGACTCTCAAGAGTCTTCTCCAATACCACAGTTCAAAAGCATCAATTCTTTAGCGCTCAGCTTTCTTCACAGTCCAACTCTCACATCCCTATGTGACCACCGGAAAAACCATAGCCTTGACTAGACAGACCTTTGTTAACAAATTAATGTCTCTGCTTTTTAATATGCTGTCTAGGTTGGTCATAACTTTCCTTCCAAGGAGTAAGCGTCTTTTAATTTCATGGCTGCAGTCACCATATGGAGTGATTTTGGAGCCCCCAAAACAAAGGCTGACACTGTTTCCACTGTTTCCCCATCTATTTCCCATCAGTCTTCAAGTTCTGTCAGTTCTCTTTCCAAAATATCACTGGACTCCACCCACTTCTTTCTATTAGCATTGGCAACAGCTTAGAGTCATGTCACTGTCCCCTCTCCTGAAGACTACAGAAGCAATATCCAAACTGGTTTCTGTATCTCCATCCTTATTCTCCAATCTACTCTTCATTCTGTAGCCAGAATCTTTCTAAATGGCACATTGATAATATCACTGCTTTGCCTAAAATCTTTGAGTTCCTACTGCCAACTTCTTAAAAAGATGGACAAGACCTTGCATGAACTAGTCCCACTCATTGTCACTTATCCCCTAAATCTAGTGAGCTCTTAGTAAAACAGAGTTTGTCTCTGCTTCTCCCCTGGGCCTCAGGCTCTCACTGTGGAGCTTTCCTGTGCCTGTTTACCCTCCACTTCCCCCCTCCCTTCCAGGGGGCTCACTCCTAAGGAGCCTTCAGATCCCAACTCCTAACTCTCTCTGGCTTCTCCAGAGACCCCTTGCTGCCACTCTGACTGGGTGGGGCCCCAGCTCTGTGGTCCACAGCGCTGCGCTCTGCGCTTCCCCAGAAAAGAATTCATTGTGCTGCCTTGTATCTGCCGGCCTTTGTCTCAGTGCCAGTCACCAGGTGGAAAGTTCTGCGGGAGCAGAGACCTTGATGGTTTTGTTTGCTCTTGTATTCCCACACTCAGCATGGTGCCTGGCACAGAATGGGACCCAAAGAAACCTTGTTAAATGAGGTTTGAAGGGACTTCCCTGGTGGGTAAGATTCCTTGCTCCCAAAGCAGAGGGCACAGATTTGATCCCTGATTGGAGAACTGAGATCCTACGTGCCTCGCATCCAACAACAACAACAAAAAATGAGATTATGAAGGAATGAAGGGGGAGCAGTGGGAATTTACACTCTCAACTGAGCAAATTTAGTTACAACCAACTCCAAGATACTCCCTGGTGACTGTGGCAGGAAGAGAGCAACTGCCTTTAGAGATAGTTTCCCAAATGGCTCCCTAAATACCATGAAGACGCCATAAGAAGTGAGACTACTGAGCTGATGCTAAAAGGAACAGGGTATTAGCATTTAAAAATCAGTCTTAAATAAATGAATGTGTCCGCCTCCTTCCCTCACTGTCCCCACTGCTTCTTGTTGCCCCCTTCCCCAGGAGGGAGGCCAGCTTCCCCCTACAGCCCGCATTGCTGTATGGGAAATTACCCAGAGTTCCTCAGCCTATGCCTGTCAGGACATTCTATTTTTATAATTATTATTTTTTGGCCACACCATAATGCTTGTAGGATCTTAGCTCACCAACCAGGGATTGAACCCAGGACACAGCAGTGAAAGTTGCAGTACTAACCATTGGACTACCAGGGAACTCCTATGTTAGAACATTTTTAAGCTCCTCTTGATACAGTTGCATTGCTATTTCCCAGCACTGAAGTTAGGGCATTTTCCGCCTTAAGTTCCCCTATAGTGTTGCCTCCCACTAGCATGGTGCTGCACTGGCCATGTCGACCAGGGTCCTGTTGTGTGGAGGGGAACGCATGCTCTGTCTTAGAAATCCTAGCTTTAGCTTTTCTGCTGTCTCACTGGAGACAGTGGGCGCCGTGTTGTCTGACAGTCATTTGAGCAGTCAGCTTGCTGACACAGGTGTGCGGTGTGGTCTTCTCCCTGCCAGATGCTGCCACCTTTGTCACCTGAGGGGCTCAGCGCGGGCATTCTCTCCCCAGGTACCGTTCAAGACTTCCGGGTCCGACTCACGCTTGGCAGCATCCTGCTTTGGCTGTAATGCCAGGAGCAGAGACTGAGCCTGGGGATGGTGCTGTCTGCCAACGCGAACCGGGTGCAAAGAGGAGGCAGACGAGGCCCAGCAGGACACCTGCAAAGGCTGGGCTCCCAGGCAGTGCGCCCTTGCTCGAGGGGAGCGCTGACCCTGCCAACCACAGATGTAGTAGTCTCACCACAGCAGTGAGAACTGGGATGAGTGGAATCAACTCTCTGCCCTTCAAAACAAAAAAGCAGGCAGAAGTGTAAGGAGGATGGTGCAGTCTCGGAGACCATATGCATCCTGCTGTGGGAGCCTAGGAGTTTAATCAAAGCACCTATAGGTCTTGGGATCTGACTGGCTTTTCCAGATTTCATCCCTTGGCTGGATACCCAAAAAAGGCTGCAGGGCTGAGATGTTTAAAGCATGAATGGAAAATTTCTAGCCTTCTCTTCTCCTATCACTGCCCCCCACCCCCATGCATTGCTCCAGCCCAGTCTGAACACCACGAGGTATTTTAAAATAATTTCTACTTTGATGAATTGCTGGGGAGTCCACAATTGCTCATAATCAAAGGGAGAAAAATGCAAATGAGATCCGGCCGAGAACTATCACCACCAAACGTTTATTTCACTGCACAGTGCCAAAAAGAATTAAAACAACATTAAACTCACAGCAATCATGTTTAAGCCCTCGTTTCCAAGTGCCAAATTGCACCACTCTGGATCATACAGATGTTCGTTAATTATGCTAATTTTTATTAAACTATTAAAATGGAGAGAGTACTGGCTCAGTCAGGCAGACCCCAGCTCTGAATGAACTCTGTTCTTGTCTAGAGGTGCTAATTTACTGCATTTTTATTAAGTTGCTGATTCTTAGATTTTAGTTTTGGGATGGCAGAGATAACTGAATTCTTGGGATCAACATTTTCAATAAAGTTTGACTTCTTTTTGCCCAGATGTTTGGAAGGACTGACTGGAAAAATGCCTGAGTTGGTCCCAGGAGACCTGAAATCTTCAATGCAGAAATGTCTCCACCTTCAATCAAGGGTTGGGAGGGTGATGCATACCTACCCAGTGACAATTTAGGGAATCAGAATTATATAGGCTCTCCGCTCTGTAACTCTATACACTGTGTGTGGTAGAGCTAAGACATTAATTATACAAAATGGTTAATTGAAGATGCTTTGGATAAGAATATGAAAAGCTATTTAAAAAACAAACCTTTTACATCAGTGCTTGCTTCTTGCCGCAAAATCTTTTAAAAAGCCACTCAATGTGGTTTGTTCTAGTTATAAATATTTCTAGGCATGATTAAACATCTGTTTGCCTCAACATCAACCCTGCCCCATCTCCTTGAGCCTCTCAAATGAAGGAGTCTTAAAAACGAACTCAGTTATTTGGACTCCATTAATCTGATTGGAGACGCTCTTGTCCTGGATGAGCAGATTATTGGGGGAACCTGAAATAGGCACAGCCTTCACCATCAGCAACAATCAAAAGTGTTTATGGAGGCTTGCACACCACAATAAAAGGATTTATGCTGCTCATCTCCATCAGCAAGGGAAAAAAAAGCCCTACCAAACCTGCCATAAAAAGAACAGCAAATTCTATAAACAAAAAGCAGTGTGGCCACCAAGCACGGGCTCACTGCACAGCTTGGCTCTGCCTCCAGCGGTTTCCTCTTGCTGTTTACGGCTTCAAGACTGTCATGGCCCTCCTCGGTGCTCCTCCTGTCACAGGGCCTGAGTCCCTGTGTGGTGCTGCAAATACCCTGTCAGTAGGTGTCAGGGGATGTCAGGGGGAAAACCAGCAGGCGCCTATCATAAGCCTTAAAAGAGATTAAATACCCCTACTCCATGATTGCTACATTTTAATTTCTCTCCTCCCTGCTGGTTCCTATTTGTGTACACTCTTCCATGGCTCCCCTGGAGTAGCACAGACATGACCTGGAATGACCATCCTGTCTTGGGATGAGAATTCAATTTCTAGGCTCAGTGAATCCTAGGCTGTTCCAGCAAAAGGAAATCACCATCCTCTAGGGCACAGATTCTTAAACTGGAATCTGAACCCCTGGCATGTGGATGGACATGAAGGGATCTTAGAATTCCTTGAAACTGGTGTAAAATTTGTATGCATGTGTACATGTGTCTCGTCCCTTGGGTGAGGTCCCAGATCTTGGTTATGAACCCTCTACTGTTTTATCAGTCAGCACTTCAGGAGGAAAATATATGATCTTTTTGGCCTGGATCGGCACTTTGACCCAGTGTGGCCATCTTCCTGATACTTCCCTCTTTTAAAACACAAAAGGAAAGGAAATCAAGAATCTTGCCATGCTGGGTTTCCAAGGCTTCAGCCTTCCAGTTGCCAAGTCTGTTCCTGCTTCAAAGGCTGACAAGCTTGCTTATCCTTTCTAAGGCCCCATCTCTTTAATGTGACTTAAAAGTTGTGGTGTCTTCTCATAGCTTCCATTCAAATCCACATGATGGCTTTTGGAGCAAGCTGCTTGACACCCTCTTTTCCCCTGAGAATGTTCCTAATGGAAACGTTCTCTTTTCACATTGAATTGAGCTTCAATAAGCCTCTGTGGAACAAGATTCCCAGAAAATGTCTCATACTTTTGTTCTTTTAACCATCAAAGTTCACTATATCAGTGCTTGTAAACAGGAGAATTCTTTTTCAAGAGAACAATCAATCAGCCCCTAACATGAAAGATCAATAAATGCTTGATATATGTCTAAGAAAGACCAATCAATCACAGAATTATTGGTTTATGATTGCTTATTTCTCTTATTAGTGCTTGTGCATCATACATTATCATTAGTAAAGATGGGGAATTTGAATTCCAATGCAGAGTAGATAGTAATATTCCAAGGTGAGCCAAAAATATCTTATTTTTACTCTGGGTTGGACTGCAATCTCTCTACTGAAATTCAGTTTGGAAATTTAATGCTTTCTGAGGCTATCAAAAATTATTAAATAAATTGAGGTCTCTAACTCAGCACCCTTCCAATTGTTGAGAAAAACAATTGTTCACCACAGACAAACAGGTGCCCATATTTCAGGACAAACGGTTTTATGAAGAGCTTTTGTCGAAGGAAAAAGGAAGTGGTCAGTTGGGCCGACAGTGGATTAGTGCTGTTGGAACCTGTGAAAGGATCTGAGCCCAACGCTTGGCTGAAACCTTGGGTAGCCTGGTGGCCTCTCCAGGCTGTTTGTTTCACACTGTGTTTAAAGTTCTTGGGAATCAGTTTCTCTTTTTCCTATTATTCAAAGTTTTGGTCTATAAATCATAATAANGTCCAACTCTCACATCCCTATGTGACCACCGGAAAAACCATAGCCTTGACTAGACAGACCTTTGTTAACAAATTAATGTCTCTGCTTTTTAATATGCTGTCTAGGTTGGTCATAACTTTCCTTCCAAGGAGTAAGCGTCTTTTAATTTCATGGCTGCAGTCACCATATGGAGTGATTTTGGAGCCCCCAAAACAAAGGCTGACACTGTTTCCACTGTTTCCCCATCTATTTCCCATCAGTCTTCAAGTTCTGTCAGTTCTCTTTCCAAAATATCACTGGACTCCACCCACTTCTTTCTATTAGCATTGGCAACAGCTTAGAGTCATGTCACTGTCCCCTCTCCTGAAGACTACAGAAGCAATATCCAAACTGGTTTCTGTATCTCCATCCTTATTCTCCAATCTACTCTTCATTCTGTAGCCAGAATCTTTCTAAATGGCACATTGATAATATCACTGCTTTGCCTAAAATCTTTGAGTTCCTACTGCCAACTTCTTAAAAAGATGGACAAGACCTTGCATGAACTAGTCCCACTCATTGTCACTTATCCCCTAAATCTAGTGAGCTCTTAGTAAAACAGAGTTTGTCTCTGCTTCTCCCCTGGGCCTCAGGCTCTCACTGTGGAGCTTTCCTGTGCCTGTTTACCCTCCACTTCCCCCCTCCCTTCCAGGGGGCTCACTCCTAAGGAGCCTTCAGATCCCAACTCCTAACTCTCTCTGGCTTCTCCAGAGACCCCTTGCTGCCACTCTGACTGGGTGGGGCCCCAGCTCTGTGGTCCACAGCGCTGCGCTCTGCGCTTCCCCAGAAAAGAATTCATTGTGCTGCCTTGTATCTGCCGGCCTTTGTCTCAGTGCCAGTCACCAGGTGGAAAGTTCTGCGGGAGCAGAGACCTTGATGGTTTTGTTTGCTCTTGTATTCCCACACTCAGCATGGTGCCTGGCACAGAATGGGACCCAAAGAAACCTTGTTAAATGAGGTTTGAAGGGACTTCCCTGGTGGGTAAGATTCCTTGCTCCCAAAGCAGAGGGCACAGATTTGATCCCTGATTGGAGAACTGAGATCCTACGTGCCTCGCATCCAACAACAACAACAAAAAATGAGATTATGAAGGAATGAAGGGGGAGCAGTGGGAATTTACACTCTCAACTGAGCAAATTTAGTTACAACCAACTCCAAGATACTCCCTGGTGACTGTGGCAGGAAGAGAGCAACTGCCTTTAGAGATAGTTTCCCAAATGGCTCCCTAAATACCATGAAGACGCCATAAGAAGTGAGACTACTGAGCTGATGCTAAAAGGAACAGGGTATTAGCATTTAAAAATCAGTCTTAAATAAATGAATGTGTCCGCCTCCTTCCCTCACTGTCCCCACTGCTTCTTGTTGCCCCCTTCCCCGGGAGGGAGGCCAGCTTCCCCCTACAGCCCGCATTGCTGTCTGGGAAATTACCCAGAGTTCCTCAGCCTATGCCTGTCAGGACATTCTANCTTAAATAAATGAATGTGTCCGCCTCCTTCCCTCACTGTCCCCACTGCTTCTTGTTGCCCCCTTCCCCAGGAGGGAGGCCAGCTTCCCCCTACAGCCCGCATTGCTGTATGGGAAATTACCCAGAGTTCCTCAGCCTATGCCTGTCAGGACATTCTATTTTTATAATTATTATTTTTTGGCCACACCATAATGCTTGTAGGATCTTAGCTCACCAACCAGGGATTGAACCCAGGACACAGCAGTGAAAGTTGCAGTACTAACCATTGGACTACCAGGGAACTCCTATGTTAGAACATTTTTAAGCTCCTCTTGATACAGTTGCATTGCTATTTCCCAGCACTGAAGTTAGGGCATTTTCCGCCTTAAGTTCCCCTATAGTGTTGCCTCCCACTAGCATGGTGCTGCACTGGCCATGTCGACCAGGGTCCTGTTGTGTGGAGGGGAACGCATGCTCTGTCTTAGAAATCCTAGCTTTAGCTTTTCTGCTGTCTCACTGGAGACAGTGGGCGCCGTGTTGTCTGACAGTCATTTGAGCAGTCAGCTTGCTGACACAGGTGTGCGGTGTGGTCTTCTCCCTGCCAGATGCTGCCACCTTTGTCACCTGAGGGGCTCAGCGCGGGCATTCTCTCCCCAGGTACCGTTCAAGACTTCCGGGTCCGACTCACGCTTGGCAGCATCCTGCTTTGGCTGTAATGCCAGGAGCAGAGACTGAGCCTGGGGATGGTGCTGTCTGCCAACGCGAACCGGGTGCAAAGAGGAGGCAGACGAGGCCCAGCAGGACACCTGCAAAGGCTGGGCTCCCAGGCAGTGCGCCCTTGCTCGAGGGGAGCGCTGACCCTGCCAACCACAGATGTAGTAGTCTCAACCACAGCAGTGAGAACTGGGATGAGTGGAATCAACTCTCTGCCCTTCAAAACAAAAAAGCAGGCAGAAGTGTAAGGAGGATGGTGCAGTCTCGGAGACCATATGCATCCTGCTGTGGGAGCCTAGGAGTTTAATCAAAGCACCTATAGGTCTTGGGATCTGACTGGCTTTTCCAGATTTCATCCCTTGGCTGGATACCCAAAAAAGGCTGCAGGGCTGAGATGTTTAAAGCATGAATGGAAAATTTCTAGCCTTCTCTTCTCCTATCACTGCCCCCCACCCCCATGCATTGCTCCAGCCCAGTCTGAACACCACGAGGTATTTTAAAATAATTTCTACTTTGATGAATTGCTGGGGAGTCCACAATTGCTCATAATCAAAGGGAGAAAAATGCAAATGAGATCCGGCCGAGAACTATCACCACCAAACGTTTATTTCACTGCACAGTGCCAAAAAGAATTAAAACAACATTAAACTCACAGCAATCATGTTTAAGCCCTCGTTTCCAAGTGCCAAATTGCACCACTCTGGATCATACAGATGTTCGTTAATTATGCTAATTTTTATTAAACTATTAAAATGGAGAGAGTACTGGCTCAGTCAGGCAGACCCCAGCTCTAAATGAACTCTGTTCTTGTCTAGAGGTGCTAATTTACTGCATTTTTATTAAGTTGCTGATTCTTAGATTTTAGTTTTGGGATGGCAGAGATAACTGAATTCTTGGGATCAACATTTTCAATAAAGTTTGACTTCTTTTTGCCCAGATGTTTGGAAGGACTGACTGGAAAAATGCCTGAGTTGGTCCCAGGAGACCTGAAATCTTCAATGCAGAAATGTCTCCACCTTCAATCAAGGGTTGGGAGGGTGATGCATACCTACCCAGTGACAATTTAGGGAATCAGAATTATATAGGCTCTCCGCTCTGTAACTCTATACACTGTGTGTGGTAGAGCTAAGACATTAATTATACAAAATGGTTAATTGAAGATGCTTTGGATAAGAATATGAAAAGCTATTTAAAAAACAAACCTTTTACATCAGTGCTTGCTTCTTGCCGAAAAATCTTTTAAAAAGCCACTCAATGTGGTTTGTTCTAGTTATAAATATTTCTAGGCATGATTAAACATCTGTTTGCCTCAACATCAACCCTGCCCCATCTCCTTGAGCCTCTCAAATGAAGGAGTCTTAAAAACGAACTCAGTTATTTGGACTCCATTAATCTGATTGGAGACGCTCTTGTCCTGGATGAGCAGATTATTGGGGGAACCTGAAATAGGCACAGCCTTCACCATCAGCAACAATCAAAAGTGTTTATGGAGGCTTGCACACCACAATAAAAGGATTTATGCTGCTCATCTCCATCAGCAAGGGAAAAAAAAGCCCTACCAAACCTGCCATAAAAAGAACAGCAAATTCTATAAACAAAAAGCAGTGTGGCCACCAAGCACGGGCTCACTGCACAGCTTGGCTCTGCCTCCAGCGGTTTCCTCTTGCTGTTTACGGCTTCAAGACTGTCATGGCCCTCCTCGGTGCTCCTCCTGTCACAGGGCCTGAGTCCCTGTGTGGTGCTGCAAATACCCTGTCAGTAGGTGTCAGGGGATGTCAGGGGGAAAACCAGCAGGCGCCTATCATAAGCCTTAAAAGAGATTAAATACCCCTACTCCATGATTGCTACATTTTAATTTCTCTCCTCCCTGCTGGTTCCTATTTGTGTACACTCTTCCATGGCTCCCCTGGAGTAGCACAGACATGACCTGGAATGACCATCCTGTCTTGGGATGAGAATTCAATTTCTAGGCTCAGTGAATCCTAGGCTGTTCCAGCAAAAGGAAATCACCATCCTCTAGGGCACAGATTCTTAAACTGGAATCTGAACCCCTGGCATGTGGATGGACATGAAGGGATCTTAGAATTCCTTGAAACTGGTGTAAAATTTGTATGCATGTGTACATGTGTCTCGTCCCTTGGGTGAGGTCCCAGATCTTGGTTATGAACCCTCTACTGTTTTATCAGTCAGCACTTCAGGAGGAAAATATATGATCTTTTTGGCCTGGATCGGCACTTTGACCCAGTGTGGCCATCTTCCTGATACTTCCCTCTTTTAAAACACAAAAGGAAAGGAAATCAAGAATCTTGCCATGCTGGGTTTCCAAGGCTTCAGCCTTCCAGTTGCCAAGTCTGTTCCTGCTTCAAAGGCTGACAAGCTTGCTTATCCTTTCTAAGGCCCCATCTCTTTAATGTGACTTAAAAGTTGTGGTGTCTTCTCATAGCTTCCATTCAAATCCACATGATGGCTTTTGGAGCAAGCTGCTTGACACCCTCTTTTCCCCTGAGAATGTTCCTAATGGAAACGTTCTCTTTTCACATTGAATTGAGCTTCAATAAGCCTCTGTGGAACAAGATTCCCAGAAAATGTCTCATACTTTTGTTCTTTTAACCATCAAAGTTCACTATATCAGTGCTTGTAAACAGGAGAATTCTTTTTCAAGAGAACAATCAATCAGCCCCTAACATGAAAGATCAATAAATGCTTGATATATGTCTAAGAAAGACCAATCAATCACAGAATTATTGGTTTATGATTGCTTATTTCTCTTATTAGTGCTTGTGCATCATACATTATCATTAGTAAAGATGGGGAATTTGAATTCCAATGCAGAGTAGATAGTAATATTCCAAGGTGAGCCAAAAATATCTTATTTTTACTCTGGGTTGGACTGCAATCTCTCTACTGAAATTCAGTTTGGAAATTTAATGCTTTCTGAGGCTATCAAAAATTATTAAATAAATTGAGGTCTCTAACTCAGCACCCTTCCAATTGTTGAGAAAAACAATTGTTCACCACAGACAAACAGGTGCCCATATTTCAGGACAAACGGTTTTATGAAGAGCTTTTGTCGAAGGAAAAAGGAAGTGGTCAGTTGGGCCGACAGTGGATTAGTGCTGTTGGAACCTGTGAAAGGATCTGAGCCCAACGCTTGGCTGAAACCTTGGGTAGCCTGGTGGCCTCTCCAGGCTGTTTGTTTCACACTGCGTTTAAAGTTCTTGGGAATCAGTTTCTCTTTTTCCTATTATTCAAAGTTTTGGTCTATAAATCATAATAAAAATGAATCAGTAAATTTGTGTCAACTGAACTAGTTTTGTTTATTGCCATATTTCAGGGAACCTGCTAACCTGGACATTGGTGAGCCTGGATCCTGGGCTGGGGATGGGGGCTTTGAGTATAGAAAGGGGACACGGAAAGGTGGGTGGCCAGCGACTGCAGCTGGGAAGGGAGCACACGGCAACTCCACAAAGCTCACTATGGCTAGAAGCTGAGAGTTCTGAGAAGTGGAATGTGTCAGCTGCATGGAGGGTCTGAGAGCCCTGAGTCCAGGGAACTATTCAGCTTCAAGTCTGAACTGATGTCCCGAACTGGGTGTGAGTGGATACCACAAAGTCAAAGCCAGGCAAGGGTGCAGGACCTGTGCACAAAGCAGACACAGTGGACAGTCTTGGTCACGGGAGGGTGTACAAAACAGAGTGTGCATGACCGGAAAACCGCCAGTGAAGAGGGCGGGGGGTGCAGGGCCGTGTGGAGAGAGGAATGAGAGAAACACACAACTCGAACTCTGCCTAAAGGAGAGAGGAAGCATAAAGGGAGGGTAAACACTTTGCAGACTGGAGGAAGCAAGGTGCCCAGTGCAGAATTCAGAAACAATAGAGACAGCACCATTGCGAGCTGATAGGATTGTGATGCCATGTGAGACGGGCCTATTAATATGTATTCCATAAACTGCAGCTTGCAGCCCCGCACAGCTCTGTTTTGCTCTGACCGCAGTACCAGCCTCAGGCACCACAACACAATTTGGAAACAATGTGACGGAAATGTTTAATCTGCTCGGCCCATCTGTGCTGCGTATTTCTCCAGATCTCCCTGAGAGAGGCGCCTTGAATCTCCACATTGCCTTTAATATTCTCCTAAATCACCTCCCCACTGCACTTCAAGGGCCATTGCTACAATATCACAGGTTCATCTAAAGTGCAATGGGGGTGGAGTGGGGGGAGGCGCAGGCCAAGATATTTTTTATTTTAAAATAATTTTCAGAGATCGTCTTTTTTGCTTCCTTTAAAAAAAAGAAGAAAAGTTATTCTACTGTTGCCGTAAGGTTATTGAGGTTGTTTGGTGCAAAACAGGGTAGGATAGAGTGGAATCATTCTCCAAAGAATTATTTTTATTAATCTCGATTCTCTCACTTGGACATGTGAAGGGGTGAGCAGATGCTCATTTTCTCTTCTATGTTTTTCTCTTATCACTGCATCTTGGTAGGATGATATGTTCATTTGGGGCTGATGCTTCTCTGCTTTTCTCACTGCATCAGGAATTGCTTTGACCCTGCCCTGCTCCAAATAAAGTCATCTTGTTCAAGACAGGTACACATTTAGTCCCTGGTCACCATGCCCACATCAGAAAGGGACACTGTCTATATTATTAGTTTTAGCTTAAAATCTTAGATTTTCTCTCTATAAGTACAGATGTTGAGCATCAAATATCCACTGCCTCTTCTCCACTTAATTTTGTCAGATTTCCTGATTTGGGTCTAGTATGTAAGAAGCTGGGGTAGATTTTGGAGAAAGAGAGGATGACAAGTCACTATGTTCCAGACCTTAGACAAATGGAAGAGTTGCACATCACCAAGAAAATTAGGATTCCTTTTGCTATGTGAATTAAAGAAATGAATAATTTAATCCACAAGATTGTTCCGGCGAGGGAAAGGCAACGTCCCAGTTGTGGAGCCTACAGCCTGTCGGTGTGTTACATCATCTGCACACATAGGCGTTTCCATGACAACCGCTTATAGCTTCATTTCCTGGATCCCTCTAGGGGGTGTCACAGCCAGATCCACCTGCTTTTCACCCTACCCTCGGTGGGGTCATGGTAAGGTCGCCAGAATAAATGAACGCGGGTACTAATGATCTGTTTACTGCTGTTTATGCTCTGTGTGTGTCAGGGGCACGCACATTTAGAGAGCTCATTATGGTTGCAATTAGAATGCACCATCGCTAGATATTTAACTCCTTTTTCTTTTAAATTAGCATTTTAATAACATTCTTTGAGCAGAGAAACAAAATGACCATTTTTCACGGACAAACTTCTAGCTGTAGGTGCAACTTTAATGGCAAAGTTGTGAAGGGGAAAGAAGGGAGAAAAAAAGGCCATTTTTACTACTTTCACCCTCCTCCTTACCAAAAGGATATTTTTATTTGCTTGCTAACACACTCAATTTCCTAAATTTGTTTTGAATCCAATTATTTTGGGTGGTTTAAAGTAGCGTACTCTTGTTGGACGGAAATTAGCAGCTATTGAAATTAACTTTCTATGTGACCTGTGAAAGGGGCTAAAATAATTACAAGTGTGTATAAGAAAGCCTTCTCTAAAAGACCCTTGCTGCAGGATCAGGCTGTGATCTGATGCTACCATTATCAAATATCTTTATACAGTAATTGCAGGTGCTGTTTTCTTTAAAAGGTGATTGCAGTTATTGTTTTCATTTCATAATTCTTAGGATTATCTTATAGAGAATAAATGATGACAAACACTTGTCATTATAAACAGGATAAATCAGAAGCTGAAAGAATGAAAATAATAACACGGCATCATTTGCCATTTTAAAAAGGTAAGATTTTAGATCATCCAAAAACAAGACAAAATAGGAAAAATACAATGTAGAGACCCACTGGATCAGAATGTTCCATTAGGCATTAATTCCTTTTTAGGAATCAGTGAACACCTTTGCTAGGTGTTTATAGATGCTCTGTTTGTAGAAAGTACAGTGAAAAATAACAATTTGAATGTTTCGATTATCTTTCCCAGTCGGTTCCATTTTCATTATTTATTTCCTATAAATCGGGACCTTGCTGAACATAATTCTGCAGACAAGGAGGTGGATGGGACAGCCAATGTGAACGAAGAGATAGATGGTGGGTGCGTGTAAGATAGATGCTATGCGTTTATGAAAAGGAGCAGTATGTCTGCATGTGAACGTTCACAAAGTAGAGCAAGCAAGCGTGTAAATGATAACGGGTATTTATAGGTGGAAAAAAGGCGCAAGGAAGACTGTATGGGAACAAGCACACTGAACTGAAGAGGGTTTTCTCCTACCCTCCACGTCCAAGTTCCGCTAAGATGTCCTGAGCTCACTGTAGCTCCTGTGAAACCTCACAAGCCTTTCCATGACAACAGATGGGGGATTTCACAGCCAGAAGAAGCAGGAGGTCAATAGTTGAAAAGCAAGAGTTACAAAGAGAGATCTTTATCGACATCAAACCAATCCCACTAAAAAACACCCCTGAAAGATAGGAGGAAAAATTTAAAGACGTAGCAGGGAAGAAAAAAACCCTTTATAAAAATGCAGGTTTAAAATACTTATGCTTTTGTGTTAGCCTGGTTGCACCTTAGACTCTGCCATTTCATAAATAAAATACAGATAGCATAGACTATAATTTGGTGATAGCTACCCCAGGACATATCTAGATGCACTTCTGTTATTTTAATTAAATACTGCATTATGGTTTGTGACAACTACATAGCTACAGCGTAAATGAATTCGGAATTAAAGTGTTACTTAGGCATCCAGTAATTTTTGTTTCATTCCTCAGTTTTACAAAGCAAATAGCTATAAAATCAAGATGTTTGTTCATTTACAGATGGAGCAGGATTGTTGTTGCTGGTTTTTTTTTTTTTTTCCTTGATCCTCATGTACAAAAAGAAGACAGAGCTCAGACTCTGGCTCCCAACACTCTCAGTTATGAGCCACATCACAAAGGAAAGCACATCCTCTTGACTAGAATGTAAAATACTGAATATTAATCGCTGGTATTTCGCTTATCTTTCTAGCCGGGTTCTGTCTTTTAACAATTACTCTGATGGGCTGCAATCTTGCACTGCCAGGAGATTTTCCACCTTTGTTTAAGAGTTATAAATACATTTTATTTTGTTAAAAAAAATCTTAAAAGTTCATAATCCTCCTTGAAAGTTTTTAGTATCTGGAACCCTTGCCAAATACAGAATATTAGTGGCAAGCAGCAGCAGCAGTGGCAAGAAGAAAATTGCCAAAGCTCTTTGCTGAAAAGATGATGCTCATTTCTGCATCTAAAAGAAGAAGTATTTTTCATTCTAGCAGTATTAATATATCCTTAATGAAACTGGAGAGGGCATTACAATTTGATATAATCAACTGGTCAGTTTAAATGTCACTTCACTAGCGAATAATGAGAAAAGTTCAGAATATTTGTCTAACAGGCACAGATTTTCACTCAAAATTTATATAGAAGAGTAAAAGGAGTTTTGTTCAAGTGAGGATTTAATTGTATCTTGATTGTGTCATATGCCAAGATTAAAGTTTTTAAGTAGTAAGGTTTCTGAAATCATTGTCTTTTATTTCTAGTTTTAGAATCAATATAATCTTTTTTATTAGCCTTAAATACCACACGTCTGGCAACATCTGCTAATTCCAGCTTTTCCGTGTTCTAACCGGTTACCTCAAGCCCCCCATAACTAATCGTATAATGCATAGACATTACTGCCCTGTGTATTTGCAAGAGGTTATAATTTGCTTCAATATTTTTCTACTTTGGTTGGAGAACTGGATCCATACACTACCAAGAAGCACTGGTGGACAGAGGTTTGGGGAGGCTGAATTCCTAATGAGAAAATAATTACACAGAAACAAAGATTTCGTGACTCCTTTTAGATAGAGCATCTCACCGAAATGTCATCCAACCTCTCTGGCAGATTAGTGAGGAGTCGATCACTAAATCTCTGTCTGATAAACGTGCAGCTGACTCTGGAGGAGCTGCTTGTTATACTACTGGCAGTTGGAAATGGAGGGAATGTCACAGTTAAAGACACAAATTTTCCCCATAATATATTCGAGTGGAAACCTCTGAATCCAATACTACATGGGCATATCTAATAAATTCACAATATTTCAGTCTCAACAGCCTTCACCGGTTAGTTTTAAAGATTTATGTGGTAAAAAATTACTCAGTGATGAATATGGTTTATTCTGTGCAGTATTGGAGGTATAAGGAATTAAACTACCGTCTTTAACAGTGAATTTATTATTACCTCTGTCAAAAGACGAAGCCTTTAACAGCATTTGTTATAAATTCACTGCAAAATAAATGGCTGGAATTTTTTTTTACGCTGGAGTTTGTAAAGTATCAGGCGATTCTGAGCATTAACCTAACCCTGTATGGCTTATATGGTTCTAGGTAAACATTTCTGTCTGGGTCTCATGGCTAATTATCAGATCTGGGACTTTCCACCTGACTGAAAGGGGTGTGTGTGTAGAAAGTGAAGGGTCTTGTCCAGGACAAAAGTTCAGGACTAAGGAGATTAAAGTGGAAAATGCCAATTTTACTTTTTTTTTAAAGGGTTTATAATAAATGGCCAGGGTATAGAGAATAGGGTTGATAAGTAGTCGGGCCTCTTGCTTGTAGGTTTATATGCATGCATATGCACGCGCGCGCGCACACACACACACTCACAAACACCCTCTCCCTTTTGTCCTCTCTTGGAATGGGTGTCCCCTCATTTATAAAAATTACCTGGAAGGAATGAGGCTGCCAGGGTTTGTTCTAGACGATTGGTTCCTGTCTGGGGGAAAGGAATGGCCTCTACTGAATTTGACCGGTGTATGACCGTTGCCTTCCAGCTGACCCCAAATCCCATTCCCATCCTCCTAACTCTATAGCCTCCCACAGGGGTTATTGATGAGAGAAAACACCACCATCATCATCATCTTCGTCATCACAGCACAGTGTCGACCTGCTTGTTAACATGAAATGGGGTGATGGGGACAGCTTCTGCTTCTCTTTCCTTATCATCATAAATAAGAAAAGATATTTTCCAATGGTACCCCTCCTCACTGCCCCCTTTGTTTAGGTCAGAGGTGAATGATAGCTCTTTGGCAGGCATTGATCAGTTTCATCACTATGTCTGGGCAGTCTGTGCCCCAGGCCTGTATTTTCCTATTCTCCCCACTTCCTATCCCTGAATTACCTCCCAAATTACCCTGCCCATCCCCTGCTCAGCCAAGCAGAAGGTAATGGTGCCTGAGGAAGTCCTAAATGGACACTAGATGTCACCAAACACCTCCTTTCCCTCAGAGCCCTGAAATTAAAAAAAAAAAAAAAAGTCTTCATTTAAAGCAATTGAGGGAATTAACTTATCTGTTTTTATGAGGGTCGTTGTCACATTCAACTAAGCACACTTGAAAGAGGAAGTACTGCTGCATTCAGGTAATTTTTACAACATACAAATCTCTCCTGGAGGAGATGGGGTCAAGAGAGGGGAAAGGTCTACATTCTTCAAGCAGCCCTTCGAGGGAGTAGGTGAAGAACATCGGGCTTTAAAAATCCCTTTATAACAGACATGGTGTTACGTTAACACAGTCCAGGTGTGGTGGGGCAGGCCTGTTGCATTCAGATGACTAGGTGCTGGGTTGGGAGCCATGATCCACCCTGAATTTAAGTAGCTATGACCCAGTGCTGGGAGCTAAATGTAACCCAGGGTGATGAAATTGGTCCATCCTCATCCACATAAGACCTATGGCCATCTGAGAGCATTGTATGTTCAATATTAAACATGATCTTGCTTGTAAGGCTCCCTGTTCCCATAATCAACTGTACCAGCAGAGAAGACAACCAAAGCATGGTGTGTTGGGGTGCTGAGAGTATCTCTGAACCCTGGCTCGGCACCGTGTAAGTATCACCTTTCTTGGCACCCAGTTTGTTGCTCCAAGGCTGCCTTCCATGGGAATAAGCAGCAGGACAAACTCTGCAAGAGCGCAGGACCAACTCATGAGGTACGCCAACATAAGCCCAAGAGATATAGCCTATCAACTCTGTTTACCTTAAGTGGAAGACCTCTTTCAGGGACCTCTTCTTCCTCGTCAATTGAGAAAGAGTTCCTCTTCTTCTCTCTCTTTCATTTGCCCTTATCTGCTGGATAGCTCATGTTACTACTATAAATCACTTCTGGAACAGGAGGCTTAAATTTTAAATGGGTGTTTATTTAAGTTATCTCGAATAGTAGAACAAACACCTTTATTATTTAGAAGAAGGTTCTCTAGTGAGAGACCTTTAAGCCAAGAAGATAGAGTCACTTCTCTGTAAACTGCAAACTGTGGCTTGACTCAACCAGAGACTTCTTACTGCCCTTTCTCCCACTTACGATAAATGCCCACAGCAGTGCTGGTCCCCAGAAGGGCCTTAAGATCGTCAGATAAAAGGAATCAAGCCAGGGCGTTGTGTTACTGCACAGAGGGTGATTCAGCACCTGCCCTGTCATGCCTGGTGCCCAGGCTGAATGGATTTTTGGAGTACACCTGTTGTTGAACCCCTGCCAAGTACTGATGGCCACTAACCCCCAAATCACTTTTCCCCGCTGTTGATGTTTGGAATGTCAGACAGGACTGAGCAGCAGCCGGTGTGTATTTCAAACACAGCAGATGGATTTTTATATTAGCTCCTATTTCATGTTCAGGCAGAGCGACCGCCACACTAAAACCACAGCTTCGGCGCTGCCAGGTTTGCTTCTGTGAGATTAATTCTGTGAAATTAATTGGGACAAGATTGAAAAGGAAATTAAAATGCAGCTGAGTGAACAGGCCTTTCAAACACCTTTTTCCTGCTCTATTCAAACTTGAATTCTGCGGTGGTCGCAGGCAGGCATCGTGGGAAGTAATTTACGGGAGGCAGGCTCTCAGGAGCCATCAGTTACGTATGAGGAGACCTGCACAAGCGCCACAGTCTGGAGCCACTGAAGAGCGGTGAACACCCCGCTGTGGCCTGAGCGGCGTCCCTGCATGGGCGGAAGTGGAGTTCAGTACCTGCACCAAAAGAGCTGTTCAGAAATATCTGGGTCCAAAAGGGATAGATGCACAGCTCTCTGTTATTAAAGTCTCCTTTTAATATATTTGCAACCCCAATTGGAACTCAGTGCACTATGTGGGCATGCAACTTTGGGTCTTAGGAATGTATAGATGTGTTACGGGAGGCAAGAGGGGTCCTGCTGACTGTGTCTTTGGTTACTGTTTCAGAGCTGGGATACANTTGGGAGCCATGATCCACCCTGAATTTAAGTAGCTATGACCCAGTGCTGGGAGCTAAATGTAACCCAGGGTGATGAAATTGGTCCATCCTCATCCACATAAGACCTATGGCCATCTGAGAGCATTGTATGTTCAATATTAAACATGATCTTGCTTGTAAGGCTCCCTGTTCCCATAATCAACTGTACCAGCAGAGAAGACAACCAAAGCATGGTGTGTTGGGGTGCTGAGAGTATCTCTGAACCCTGGCTCGGCACCGTGTAAGTATCACCTTTCTTGGCACCCAGTTTGTTGCTCCAAGGCTGCCTTCCATGGGAATAAGCAGCAGGACAAACTCTGCAAGAGCGCAGGACCAACTCATGAGGTACGCCAACATAAGCCCAAGAGATATAGCCTATCAACTCTGTTTACCTTAAGTGGAAGACCTCTTTCAGGGACCTCTTCTTCCTCGTCAATTGAGAAAGAGTTCCTCTTCTTCTCTCTCTTTCATTTGCCCTTATCTGCTGGATAGCTCATGTTACTACTATAAATCACTTCTGGAACAGGAGGCTTAAATTTTAAATGGGTGTTTATTTAAGTTATCTCGAATAGTAGAACAAACACCTTTATTATTTAGAAGAAGGTTCTCTAGTGAGAGACCTTTAAGCCAAGAAGATAGAGTCACTTCTCTGTAAACTGCAAACTGTGGCTTGACTCAACCAGAGACTTCTTACTGCCCTTTCTCCCACTTACGATAAATGCCCACAGCAGTGCTGGTCCCCAGAAGGGCCTTAAGATCGTCAGATAAAAGGAATCAAGCCAGGGCGTTGTGTTACTGCACAGAGGGTGATTCAGCACCTGCCCTGTCATGCCTGGTGCCCAGGCTGAATGGATTTTTGGAGTACACCTGTTGTTGAACCCCTGCCAAGTACTGATGGCCACTAACCCCCAAATCACTTTTCCCCGCTGTTGATGTTTGGAATGTCAGACAGGACTGAGCAGCAGCCGGTGTGTATTTCAAACACAGCAGATGGATTTTTATATTAGCTCCTATTTCATGTTCAGGCAGAGCGACCGCCACACTAAAACCACAGCTTCGGCGCTGCCAGGTTTGCTTCTGTGAGATTAATTCTGTGAAATTAATTGGGACAAGATTGAAAAGGAAATTAAAATGCAGCTGAGTGAACAGGCCTTTCAAACACCTTTTTCCTGCTCTATTCAAACTTGAATTCTGCGGTGGTCGCAGGCATCGTGGGAAGTAATTTACGGGAGGCAGGCTCTCAGGAGCCATCAGTTACGTATGAGGAGACCTGCACAAGCGCCACAGTCTGGAGCCACTGAAGAGCGGTGAACACCCCGCTGTGGCCTGAGCGGTGTCCCTGCATGGGCGGAAGTGGAGTTCAGTACCTGCACCAAAAGAGCTGTTCAGAAATATCTGGGTCCAAAAGGGATGGATGCACAGCTCTCCGTTATTAAAGTCTCCTTTTAATATATTTGCAACCCCAATTGGAACTCAGTGCACTATGTGGGCATGCAACTTTGGGTCTTAGGAATGTATAGATGTGTTACGGGAGGCAAGAGGGGTCCTGCTGACTGTGTCTTTGGTTACTGTTTCAGAGCTGGGATACACGGCTCTGGCCCCTCCTCAAAGCAGTTTGAGCTGTTGACCTATTTTGCCAGTAATGAATTCTCTCAGATCAGGAAAGGCACAGTGCATTTCCATGTAAAGTTTCTTCACTGGATGACCTTCTGTTCCCAAGTGAAGACCTTTTGAGCTTTCAAACATCTCTGTGAAGTGTTCTTGGCAGGACAGGATATCTTTTTTTCTCTCTCAATTCACTAATTTATTGAACTCCTAATATGGACCCAACACTGACCTCAAAAATTTTACTTTGTTGTTACTGGAAAAGAGGGGACTATAATCATAGTTATCATCCTAGATGCTAGGCACTTCTTTACACAATTCTTTAATGTAAGTATCATAACATCCTTTAAATAGAAATTATCCCAGTTTTTACAGATGAGGAAACTAAGGATTAGCAAGATGGAGTGACTTTGTTCAGGGTCACATAAACCACCTGTTGACAACTTGCTTCTCTAAGGACAGGCGATGGGCATTTGGATACTTCTCTGAAAAAGTTTTTTAAAGGGTAAGTAGCTCTTTTGGGGATCATTCCTGCCCCAAAACTCGAGACCCTAACAGACTCTCTTGGCTGGAGGATTCTAGGATTCAGGGTTGGGTCATACTTGGGCAACTATTAAAAAATAGCAAGTGTGGTATATATATGTATACATACACAAACGCAAAAAAACACTGGGATACTAATCAGCCATAAAAAAGAATGAAATAAGGCCATTTGCAGCAACATGGATGGACCTAGAGATTGTCAGAGAGGTAAATCAGATAAAGACAAATATGATATGAGTTTTCAGGTTAAAAAATAATATGTATGAAAATGAAAAAATGATATGTATGAAACAGAAATAGACTCTAGACACAGAAAGAAAACTTATGGTTACCAAAGGGGAAAGGGAGAGGGAAGGATAAATTAGAAGTTTGGGATTAGCAGATACATACTACTATATATAAAACAGATAAACAATAAAGTCCTACTGTAGAGCACAGAGAACTAAGTTCAATATCTTATAATAAATTATACTGAAAAGAATCTGAAAAAGAATATATATGTGTAAAACCGAATCACTTTGCTGTACACTAGAAACACAACATTATAAATCAACTACACTTCAAAAACAAACAAACTAAAAAAAAAAAGAGAGAGAGAGAAAGAAGCAGAAGGAAGCAGCAGGAGCCCAAGAATAGTTATTACTCCCCAATTCCCACCGCACTTCCTGTTCCCTACCTGCCACCCTCTGCCTCTCAGAATATTTCTCTCATCATACAAAGAGAGAGGGAAAAGCCAGATGCATTTATGAGGGTCCAAAACAAAAGAACGTAGGAGTTTTTTGGTTTAATCTGAAAAAATAATTAAAGCTAAGACACATCTTTGTGTGGAATTTCTTTAGCAGATTTGCAATGTCAGCCTCACCATGTTTGCTTAGACGGGGCATATCTGAGGTAGAAGGAAGCTCAGAGGTCTAACACAACTCCCTCATTTTACAGGCAAGGAAACTCCTCCAGGTAAGCTGAGCTGCATCTTGTCTTGTCTCAGGGAAATAGACTTCTCCAGGTTCCTAAGAAGCAGGCTTCTCTTGTTTGACAAAGGTTCTACTGGTCAGGGAGAAAAGTAAAATGCAGATTTCCAGATATCATTTTTCTGGACTAACCTCAACTTGAGTCAGTTCTGTTCCTACAGGTGTGAGAGGCAGGCTGCAGAGTATAACTGACTCCAATAAAGGAAGGCAACTGGGATTGCATGCACGCGTGCTAAGTTGCTTCAGTCATGTCCAACTCTTTCAGACCTTCTGAACTGTAGCCTGATGGCTCCTCTGTCCATGGGCTTCTCCAGGCAAGAATACTGGAGTGAGTTGCCATGCCCTCCTCTAGGGGATCTTCCCAACCCAAGGATCGAATCAGCGTCTCTTACATCACCTGCATTGGTAGGCAGGATCTTTACCACAAGTGCAACTGGGGCTAAAGTGAAATAAATTTAGGATCCATATGAGAGAAAATTCCTGAGATTAAGAGTAACTGAACATCTGAATAGACAGACAGCTGCTAATGGTAGTGGAATCTCCTTTTCTATCTGCCTGAATTGGTTCATTTGTGCTTCTTAGAGGCAAGGGAATGGATTGGGTGGCCTTTTAAGGTTGCTTCCTGACCAAGGACTCTTATTGAGTTAAATAATATAATAAAGGTAAATCCAATCTGAAATGCTCCCCAAGCCAACGTTAACTGGAATGAAATTTTATGAGGGAAACTTCAGTTATGCTTCTAGCTTCTCATTTCTCTCCCTGACATGCAGAGGTTAGCAACATGAAGGGGGGCAACCGATGTAGCTTTTAGGGTAAGAAATGTGCTACTATCAAGGTAAGAGATGACAACAGACTCAGGACCTTCCAAAAGACAGAGAAAGAAGCTTGATAGAACCGATGCAGCAAGGTACTGCCCCTGAATTAAACTCTGATATATTAGCTTTTAGTAATGGAGGAGGGGAAGAGGGATTAGTTAAAAAAAAAAATCCAGATTTGGGAAGGTCTCCATGTTCTTTGGTATCTCAAAATTACAACAGCCCTGGCAACCACAGACAGCTCTGCTATGGGCAAGTCACCGCACAGCCCCTTCTAAATGGAGGAAAGGGACCCCCAGTGAGAAGCCATTAACAAAGGCAGAAGACATGCAAAACAAACAAAATAATCATGACCGAGAGAGAAGGCCAGCAGACAGTCTGGCTCTGTTCTCCCCCCTCCTGCTACAGGCACCTCAGACAATGTAAACAGTTAATTTGTTCACCTGCAGGCTCTGGGCAAACAGAGGCCTGGTCACACCTGAGTGGATAACTCGATTACCCCTGTAATGCCAGCGTGGTAATGTACACAAATTCTATTACACGGCAAACCTTGCTTTCGGGCATTTGAAATACCAATCAGGCCAATGTCCACTCCCTTCTTTGCTTTCAATTTATTCTTGGTGTATTGGAGCTGCACCAGAATGGCACTAAGGTGGGTGCTGAACTCGGAGTCTGGAAGAGATCACTAAAAGATTGTGATCTCAGCAGGGATTGCAGGCCTCCCGCTGTCTCAAAGAAGGTTGGATCTGAATTTGCTCCTAGTTCAAAGAGGACTTGTTGTAACTGCTGAAAGCTACCTTTGATCAGTCCTGGTCTTTTTTCTAACAAGCTCTGGGATATTTCAGACTGAGACAAACATCTGGCCAAGGTAGTGACATTCACAGAATAAAGATGAATGGCAAATGATGGGTTAATAACACAATGGGCTTTCAATTTTTCTTTATGGAGTTCACCTGAGTAGGTGTGCTAAGTTGCTTCAGTCGTGTCTGACTCTCTGCGACCCTAATGGACTGTAGCGCGCCAGACTCCTCTGTCCATGGGATTCTCTAGGCAAGAATACTGGAGTGGGTTGCCATGCCTATCTCCAGATCTTCCCAATCCAGGGATCGAACCAGTGTCTCTTACATCTCCTTTACCACTAGCACCACCCTCGAAGCCCATAAAGTCCACATACTCAACAATTAAAGAGCAAATTGTGCCTCTTTCAAAATATATTTGTTGATATTGATTGTCTCATGGAGGGAGAACCTAACAAGTTTTTTTTTCAGGGACAGAAATTTATTTCCTTAGTCCACCTGTACAGAATATGAGCAGTCTTTCTCTACAAAGATGATGCTACTGATCCCTCAAAGAGTAACCCATGAATTCTAAATCTTCACACCGGTGATCTGAAATAAATTTTTTTGGGGGGCCCATTCTTTGGTGTTCAACACCACCATTTGTGAGGTAGTTAGCTGTGGCTAGGGCTAACTTTGTGACTGAGGAAGAGAATAAAGTTAGCCTTTGTGGGTTGGATTCACTATCTTGGCCTTACAGCACTTATTCAAATCAACTGACCTAACTAGCTCTGACTCCCTCCTGCATATATATATTACAGTTTTGTTTATCTATAAATGAAATAAGGCAGCTGACCTAGCTAGAATATTTTCAAAAGTATTTTATTGTAGTAAATTATGTATATGGTAATGATGTTTTAAGCATCACATAGACCCTTTTAAAAAGATCAAATTTTGATTGGCATAGTTTGGTATTGTGCCTAGTTTATTGTATTTTTTAAATTTGGAAATTAGTTCCTGAATCTGAATTTTCAAATAAACTTTGACAATTTTAAAACAATGGAGATTTACTCTGTGTGTGAGGGGGCCATGTAATACGCACATGAAAAGTATATGACGTGGGATACTTCTGGCTGGGTGACATCATCATGAGTGAGAAAATCAACTTTTGATCCAAGCCCCACACTCTAACCCTTACCTTGCTCAGAATTCGGATGAGGTCACCTCGTTGGAAGGACAGTTCATCTGACTGGTCACCGTGGCAATCCCATAGGCCCTGGTAATAGCTGGCACAGTCCACTGATCAAAGAGAGGAGAAATCAAAGTTAAAAGGACCCTGTCTTTTTCCAGGGAGCCCACATTTTTGCTGCAAATGGAAACAAAGTTCTGATATTGCCCCTAGGAAACCTAAGATTCAAGGGATTTGGGATGAGATACAGCCAAACACTCGGCAAGAGCAAATGACTGTGGGAGAAGGAGGTTATTAACTATCATTAAATGTTTACGGATCATCCTTAGTCAGATGCTATTCAATTATATGATAAATATATTCATTTATTAATAAAAGAAAATCAGGCAGGTAATTTTTCACTTGGTTTATAAGTAAGCAGCACAAAGAGATTTTCTGTCAGACTTTCTTCATACAGGGTATCTACACTATCCAGTGCTGNCATCCTTAGTCAGATGCTATTCAATGATATGATAAATATATTCATTTATTAATAAAAGAAAATCAGGCAGGTAATTTTTCACTTGGTTTATAAGTAAGCAGCACAAAGAGATTTTCTGTCAGACTTTCTTCATACAGGGTATCTACACTATCCAGTGCTGCTTTTTATTAAGCACTGAAGGAATGAGGTGTCTCCAACTTCTGCCTGTTTATAAGAAAGGCTGAGTCAGCCAGCACAGATCGGCACTGCAGCCTTATAGGTTGGCCTCCTCTGTTACACGGGAACTTCATCCTGCACTTCCCACCCAGGTACTTACTATATGAGATAATTACCAATAAATGTGGAAAAGAATAGCCCAGTTCTTAAGTGGAACCAAGGGGGTGTCTCATCCATTACAACTAAATTCTGGGTGGGCTGGCCCTTTTCCAGCATCTCATTTGTAGACCCTGAACATGTCTGCCAAGATTTATCTGTAAGCCCCCTGGGGAACAGAAACCAAAGTGATCTGCATTAAAAATGAAAGCAACTGAAGACGACAAACCAAGCTTTAGAAGCAGCCGGGGAGATTTACTGGCCTCCTCAGCAAGACTAGATGGCAGTGATGCTACAGGACAGTCATTGATTCTTAACAATGAAGAATTTGTATTGATCTTCTTCTACCCGGAAAGGTTAAACACTAGAGTACAAAGTGGGAGAGGATCTGGGGATGTGAATGGCAGCAGTGTTAATGCCTCCTGGACCAGGGCTAATGTGGCAGTGCTCGCCATTCCTAGGGACACTGTGTATGAGAACTGTATGCAGAACACCCACAAAAGGTGACATTCCCGACAACAGGAGTCGGGAGTCCTGGTTCTGATCAAACCTCAAGTGATTTGGGGGGCACCTTATTTTGCCAGTTTCCACCCTTCCCTTTGTTTGTCTTGACCCTCCAGTGAGAGTGATGGTGCTAGTTTCTAAGGATGGGATAGGTGGAGAGAAGCGGGCAGTGTGGGGACAGAAGCTCTGCCTATATTTGCTTTTTTTCTCCTTGTTCCTAACTTATGAGCAATTCAAAGAATAAAAACACAGAACAAGATCCTTATATGTCTCTGGGAAAGAACTTTAGTAGGAACCTTAAAGTGTACAAAACAGAGGAGAGAGAGCTATTTAGTTAAGATTCAGATATTGCGAACAGAAGTGAAAATGTTAACCATATAGAAACTCAAGGATATTCTGTTTTCACAGCAAGTGTTTATATATTCAGTAGACAACAGAGGGCAGCAAATGAGATGACTGCACTGGAAACATTCTGCCACAGTTATGAACATGTTTGGGAAAAAAAATCCATTGGGAAAAAATGCTAATTACTGAAAAGACAAGGCATATTTTGGCAGGGATATCAGTGTATGAAACAACAGAAAAATATCAGTTCCTGAAAAGTGAAAGTAGTTTTCCCAGAGGATATAATGCATTTTCAGTTGTAATGGAGTTGATTATTCATGCCAAGATTTTGGCTAAGTTTAGGAATGAAAAATACATTGACATCAATATGTTTCATGGATTTATATATGGTAAAGAAAATAATTTTATAAAAACAGACTTTTAAAAAACATCACTTGGATCATCCCCGTGCACCAGCCCCAAGCATCCTGCATCCTGCATCGAACATAGACCAGCGCCCCGTTTCTTACATGATAGTATACATGCTTCAATGCCATTGAAGCATACACCACGGGGATGATCCAGAGAGACGTTGTGGGGTGCGAGGGGGATTCAGGAGTGGGAGCTCGTGTGCACCTGTGGTGGATTCATGTCGGTGTATGGCAAAGCCAATAGAATATTGTAAAGTAAAATAAAGTAAAAAAAAAAAAAAGTGGAAAAAAAACTATCTTTTTATTAAAAAAAAATAAAAAATATCACTTGAGGTTTTCAAATAGGAAGGCTTACAAAGTTATCTTGGCCTTTTCTGGCCTAGCAGATGGTCACTGTGGTGTATGCCCCCCACATCCCTGGATGTGGGCTAGCTCCTTGATATGATGGGTACCTTTTGAGTCTCTATGTACAAAGTGATTTGATATTGGATATATAAGACACCTGTGGAGAACACCAGGAAAAAGAGCTATTCTAACAGCACAGCAGGTCATAGGGAATGCAAAAAGCTAGGAGAAAAACGGAAACCTTCCAAGAAAAACTAAAGGTAGAAGCTTTAGTTTTTCATAAGCTAAAGGCCCAAAGAAGATAGAACTCAGGAATCCAGGAGATTGCTTAGCTTAGTCCAAGAACTGGAATCATCAGAACCATTACAATGCTGCTTTGGAAAAGAAGCAGAATGAAGGATAAAAATGGGAGGAGGTTGGACTGCCAGTCTAAACAGAGGTATCCTGGTATTAATGAAATCAGGGTAGAGGAATGCCTTAACTGGACAAGACTGGACTCTGTTGAAGATTCCCAGTTTAAAACAGGTGACTGGCATTTATGTGTATATGCGCACACAACTTCACTACATTCACTCTTCAGCCTTCAGCAAACATGCAAGACACTGGGAATTCTGCATGGGCCATATACACGGTCCCTACCCTTAGGGCTGCCATCCAGCAGGGGCGACACCATGAAACAAAGTCACACAACTATTTATTTATTTATGATTGTGATATATCTGCAAACGAGAATCTGAGGGTGCTGTGTATAACAAGAAATCTAACATAGTCGGAGGGATCAGGGAAGCCTTCCCTGAAGCTTTAAGTTGTAAAACAAAAACCTGATAAATTGAAGAGGGGAAGAGGTAGGACCTCGGAGGGCTTTATTCCTGCAGCTTGGTCCCAGGAAGAGCTACAAGGCTGGGAGCCTGCTGGGCCAGGCCAGCTTCTCCCTAGGCTTGCCCAGCACTCCTATGAACAGAGGATGTATGAGGAGACTCGGATGTCTTTAGACCAGTAAGGAATTGGGAGCCTGAGAGAGAGGATTGACTCTCTGGGAGGGTCTGAGGCTCCTTTAGGTTTACATTCCTTTGGCAGCAGTCTGAGATCAGAAATGGTGCAGCATTCTGACCATTTAATTAATTCAAAACATCCTCATTCTCATTTTGAGGACATTATTCCATCTAATTATTTTTTTCCAGTCTGTCCATTTGGAATGAAAAACAAAAGAATAAAGCTTAATGCCAGCATTTCTCAATGTCTCTCCAAAAAACGTAACTCTGCACTAAATAAAGCCTGGTAATTCAAAAGCAAAGCACTAATATATTCAGCATAAAACAGACAGAGGACCTGGAGCAATAATGACACCACTAATAACTAAAACAGTTATAACAATTAACAACAATTACAATGATAGAGAAGCTAATGGGTATGATCACAGCATTTAAATTGCTAGCAGAGCTGAGGAGGACTTTTACTAGAGGGAAAAAAAAGGGCAGCATCTTATTTTTTTTTATCCCACGTAAGAGAAGCTATGCCCCCAAGCAGGCAAAATGTCCTAGGAAGAACAGAAGCAGAGCAAGTTAAAAATATATTGTTTTTCTCTATTTTCTAGGTATTTATTGCAAAGCATTTGTCATTCCACACCAGGTCTTTACAACCAGTGATAGTGTCATTTCTCTAGTAACGGAGGCCAAGTTGGTGCTACTGTTGACAGAGTCGATATTCGAAAATGAGCCACCATGATGTGGAGAGTTCTAAGGTGAAAGGAGCGGACACGGTTCTGCCTGCCCCGCTCATTAGGGACAACAGAGCTTGACCATGCTCTTTCCAGAGTTCACATGTCACTTTGGGTTTCTGCTTGAGGGATATTGGGTAGCTCCAGAATTCAAGCTGTGACCAAGGAAAAGAGGCTAAAGGCAAGCCAGCATGTTGTTTACACTTTCTTGATAAGCAAAAGGACTGTGCCAATGTGGCCCTGGGTATAATTATAAGTAGATTATGGAAAACTGAGACAAAAGGAGAAGACAGATAAAGCCAGTTCTTGCTAAAGCATGAGAAAAGGATAAAGAAGGCCAAAGCAGTGGCGCATTGGAAGGGACTTGAAATGTTCTCTAGACCAGCCCATAAAGGCCACTGTGTACATACAGTCCATTAAGCAGACTCAGTCTCATAACTTATTAGCTATTTCAGAAAGAAAGACATAGAAAAATTTGCCAAGCTCTACTGACTATGATACCAGAACAGGAAGAGCCACTATAACAATACCATTTGCTTGTTTTCATAACTTTTTAGTCTTTGAGTTTTGAAATTATTGGGCTTCTCTGGTGGCTCAGATGGTACAAAATCTGCCTGCAATGCAGGAGACCCAGGTTTGAGTCCTGGTTCAGGAAGATGCCCTGGAGAAGGGAATGGCAACCCACTCTAGTATTTTTGCCTGGAGAATTCCATGGACAGCGCTTGGAGAGCTACAGTTCACAGGGTCACAAAGAGTCAGGCACAACTGAGTGACTAAGACTTTCAGTTTTGAAATTATTATGGTTCTTAATGTTATAAGCATGATCTTGATGCCAGGCATATTCACAGATTCTAATTTTCATCGCGTGTGCTCCTTTCATTGGGCCAAAATTATAGCCGNCACAAAGAGTCAGGCACAACTGAGTGACTAAGACTTTCAGTTTTGAAATTATTATGGTTCTTAATGTTATAAGCATGATCTTGATGCCAGGCATATTCACAGATTCTAATTTTCATCGCGTGTGCTCCTTTCATTGGGCCAAAATTATAGCCGAGTGATGATCCACTCATGTTTGGTCTTGGAAAACAGGTTTCAAAAAGTAGTAACAAGAGCTGCAAATACCTCCGTGGATTCCCTCTGTTTCTTTTATGTAATAATTTACTCCATTGGCGGCCACTAAAGTGGAAAAAGTACCTCAGAAATGGAAAGCTCATCAGCAATCATTTTTCTGCAGAAATGACTGAACATGGTCTGCTCCTTGGCTGAGTCTGCCCATAACTTCAGAGCAAAAACAAGATCTTCTTTGGTCAGAGGTTTGACATTTATAAGGATGATTCATGCCTCCAGCCCTGCTTTTGATCTGACATGGCATAGCCAAGCAAATGGCCAGTTGTTTTCATACAAACAGCAGAGAATGAGTTTTACTTTTGGCTACCTGGACATGCCTTCTCACGAGAGAGAATGGAGATAAGCTATCAGCACCAAAGACACTTAGTGTTAGACCGTTAGGCTGATGGGTTAAAATTTAGTGAAAATCTGAGGTGTTGAAGAGTCACTCATTAGAATAACCCTGTTACTAACAGTCAAGCTGTAAACCGAGCTCTTTATAGATTGAACAATCAATACTACAAGGCTGTGATAGATTTTCTAGGTAGCAGAATAAAATAAAAGAAATTACATCTTACAGGGTCATTAACACCCAATCAGGATAAACTGAATTCTTTTTTTCTCTCTCTTCTGACAAGATCTTAGTTGGGCTTTTAAAATGTTAGCAATTCCATCAGGGAAAAAGCACAGCATTCCAGGGAAAGGACCCCTGAAATAGTGAAGAAAAGCACGTGGATTTTAAAGGTAATCCCGGTAGCCATGGTATCATTTAGGAGAAAATACTTTTCCCCCTCAAAGGGCATGTGACACCTGACTTGCCCAAGTGAACCAAACTTGTGTAGCTTGCCTATTATAGAAGAATTTACACTGTCCTGGAGCTCTTGCCTTTTGTATGTCTACCCTTCCCTCAAACCTCTATATTTTATTGTTTTAAAGCTAAGTGATGACACTTGGATGTTACATATTTGTTGCCGTTTCTATAGCTCCTTTGTAGGAAAGGCATCATATAAATTAATAAGTAAATACAACAATAATAAAAATTCTTGCCTCAGATTCTGCAGAGAGAGGGAAAAGTCCTCTTTTGCTTTTTAATCCCTAAGTCACCAATCATTATAACTGGTGGGAAGTATAAACCATAGAAATGTATTTAGAGCTCACTGCCCTTTAACAACACCTATTTTGGAGGCAGAAAGCTTGAGGAACAAAGGTGTTTTTTTTTTTTTTTTAAAGAAGTATTTGGATTATAGCTGTTGGAACAGTTAAGAGACAAATCTCTCCTCACTCTTCAGACTGAACCTTAAAAAGAGGAGTAGAGGGAAGAAATGAGATGGGGGAGAAGTCTGAAACTGAATTTTAGGCTTTTTCCAGAAGGCTGCTGCTTCCTGAAGGGAGTTTAATATAAAGTTGACCATAAGAAGCTTCTAGTTACTCCACCCAAGCTGTCCACACGAAGTGCTTCTTTCCTGGACCAGTGAGGAAAGTTGGTTGAGAAAAGGCATATGTGGAATATGGGTTGGTAAAGAAACAGACTGTTGTTGTTGTTGCTGGAATTCTGTACAGCAAGCAGAACAGTGAAAAAAAAATTCACAGTTGACTTAATCACGAGCGCTAGCAGTCATGAGGTCCTTACTTGAAACTACACTAACATTCTTGTCATACTTGCTTCACTTCTCTTTGGCCTTGGCTTGTGCGACTTCTGATCCTGCCTCTTTGCTGTTTTTTCTCATTTGGAGAAGCTGGGTCCTTCACTAAACCTGTTACATATTCACTTCCCATGGAGAATTCACCCAGGAAGTGGGCTTTGCTGAATGGATTAGGAAGAGAAGAAAAGGCACGAGGAAACGGAGAAAGAGGAGAACGGGAAAAGGTGGAGAGAATGGAGAAACAGAAGGGGAAAAGGACAGAAAGAGGGAAAGAATCCCTAGGCTTAAGACATCTGTGGAGTCTCAAAGAAAAAGTCAGCCAGTATCTAAATCAGTCACTTCCAGGCTCTGCTGATGGCATGAATGTCCTTGAGGTGGCCTGTACATCATATATTCCTTTACAGACAATGATAGACTAGGACCTTGGTCAACTTGAGGGGGCTTTAGAGAGGCATCTGACCTTAGAAAGGATGGGCTGACTAACAGACTGAAGCCTGGTTAACAGTCTGGGATGAATAAGATGTAATTTTGTATTCAACAAACCTGTTACATATTCATTTCCAAATGTGCCTGGAATCAAACCAGGCCATCAGAAGTCAGCATCACCAAGCAATTCTATCCTTCACCCCACGCTCACTTTTCAGATCTGACACATTTCCATTCCCCTCTGAACTTGCAATCTCCGGGCCTCTCAGACAGGAGACATTTCCATTCTTTCCATTCTCAATCCTCTGATCTTTTAGAGATGAGGCAATTCTATTTTCACTGTACTGATTTAAGAAATACTGATAGGGAAAAATAAATATCTGGTTCGGCTTCTCACCCTCTTTAGGATAAATCTTAGCCATTCTGGGAACATTAATTAAAGTGAATGGGTGGCTACTTTTAAGGTTAAGCTATTTCCCTGTCCAGTCATCTTATTCGGGGCTGTTGAGGTCAGCACACCAGTACCCTCTTAGTTAGCAAGTCCAGTAATGTCTGTAGTCAGAGAATGGTGCTTTCTCTGGTGGGAAGCCTGAATATCCTACCCAGCACCTGTACATTTGTGAAGCTCTCATACCTCCTTTTTGTTGAGTGCCACTCTCATCCTCTTCTAGATCATGCTCTTCATCTGTGGGAATAAACATGATCAGCATTAGCAATTAGTGGTCAATAGTCTGTTATTTGCACTGATGGGTCTTCTTTCTCTGAGCTCAACACACTCTCTTCTTTAAGGCAATAATTACCGTATTCTTTTTAAAGTGTATTTATTTTTTATTTAAGGATAATTTCTTCACAGAGTTTTGTTGTTTTCTGTCAAACCTCGACATGAATCTGCCATAGGTATACATATAGCCCCTCCCTTTTGAACCTCCCTCCCATATCCCTCCCCTCTAGGTTGATACAGAGCTCCGTTGGAGTTTCCTGAGCCATACAGCAAATTCCCATTGGCTATCTATTTTACATATGATAATGTACGTTTCCATGTTACTCTTTCCACCCTCTCCTCATGTCCATAACTGTATTCTCTGTCTCTTTCTTCATTGTTGCCTTGTAAATAAATTCTTCAGTACTATTTTTCTAGATTCCATATATATGCGTTAGAGTACAATATTTATCTTTCTCTTTCTGACTTACTTCACTTTGTATAATAGGTTCTAGGTTCATCCACCTCANTTGTGGGCAGGAGGAGAAGGGGACGACAGAGGATGAGATGGCTGGATGGCATCACTGACTCAATGGACGTAACTCTGAGTGAACTCTGGGAGTTGGTGATGGACAGGGAGGCCTGGTGTACTGTGATTCATGGGGTCGCAAAAAGTCGGACACGACTGAGCGACTGAACTGAACTGAACTGAGTGGGTAGATTTGAGGACTTCCTTGTTGGCTCAGATAGTAAAGCATCTGCCTACAATGTGGGAGACCTGGGTTTGATCCCTGCGTTGAGAAGATCCCCTGGAGAAGGAAATGGCAAAGCCGTTCCAGTACGCTTGCCTGGAAAATCCCATGGGCGGAAAAGCCTGGTAGGATGTAGTCCATGGGGTCGCAAAGAGTCGGACACGACTTCACTTTTACTTTCAGTGGGTAGATGAGGGCTTCCTAGGTAGCTGAGTGGCAAAGAATCCACCTGCCAATGCAGGAGATGCGGTCTCAATTCATGGGTAGGGAAGATCCCATGGAAGTTCAGTTCAGTTCAGTTGAGTCACTCAGTTGTGTCCCACTCTTTGTGACCCCATGGACTGCAGCACACCAGGCTTCCCTGTCCATCACCAACTCCCAGGGATTACTCAAACTAATGCCCATAGAATCGGTGATGCCATCCAACCATCCCATCCTTAGTCGACCCCTTCTTCTCACACCTTCAATCATTCTCAGCATCAGAATCTTTTCAAATGAGTCAGTTCTCTGCATCAGGTGGCCAAAATATTGGAGTTTCAGCTTCAACGTCAGTCTTTCCAATGAATATTCAGGACTGACTTCCTTTAGCATTGACTGGTTAGATCTCCTTGCTGTTCAAGGGACTCTCAAGAGTCTTCTCCAACACCACAGTTTAAAAGTATTTGTTCTTCGGTGCTCAGCCTTCTTTATAGACCAACTCTCACATCCATACATGACTACTGGAAAGATCAATGCTTTGACTAGATGGACTTTTGCTGGCAAAGTAATGTCTCTGCTTTTAAATATGCTGTCTAGGTTGGTCATAACTTTTCTTCCAAGAAGTACGTGTCTTTTAATTTCACAGCCGCAGTCACCATCTGCAGTGATTTTGGAGCCCCCCAAAATAGTCTGTCACTGTTTCCATTGTTTCTCCATCTATTTNAATGTCTCTGCTTTTAAATATGCTGTCTAGGTTGGTCATAACTTTTCTTCCAAGAAGTACGTGTCTTTTAATTTCACAGCCGCAGTCACCATCTGCAGTGATTTTGGAGCCCCCCAAAATAGTCTGTCACTGTTTCCATTGTTTCTCCATCTATTTGCCATGAAGTGATGGGACCAGATGCTGTGATTTTAGTTTTCTGAATGTTGACTTTTAAGTCAACTTTTTCACTCTTTTCTTTCACTTTCTTCAAGAAGCTCTTTAGTTCTTCTTCACTTTCTGCCATAAGGGTGGTGTCATCTGCATATCTGAGGTTATTGATATTTCTCCCGGCAATCTTGATTCTAGCTTGTGCTTCATCCAGCCCAGCGTTTCTCATGATGTACTCTGCATTTAAGTTAAAAAAGTAGGGTGACAATATACACCCTTGATGTATTCCTTTCCCAATTTGGAGCCAGTCTGTTATGTATTCCCATCGCTTTCAGAATTTTCCAGTTTGTTGTTATCTGCACAGTCAACAGTTTTGCCATTGTGTAGTCAATAGAACAGAAGTAGATTTTTTTTTTCTGGAACTCTCTTGCTTTTTCAAAGATCCAGTGATGTTGACACTTTGATCTCTGGTTCCTCTGCCTTTTCTAAATCCAGATTGAACATCTGAAATTTCATGTTTCATGTACTGTTGAAGCCCGGCTTGGAGAATTTTGAACATTACTTTGCTAACATGTGAGATGAGTTTCATTTGTGCGGTAGTCTGAGCATTATTTGGCATTGCCTTTTTTTGGGACTGGAATGAAAATGGACCTTTTCCAGTCCTGTGGCCACTGCTGAGTTNTTCCTTTTTATGGCTGAGTAATAGTCCACTGTGTACATGTACCACACAGCTTCTTTATCCATTCATCTGTCGATGGACATCTAGGTTGCTTCCATGTTCTAGCTATTGTAAATAGTGCTGCAGTGAACAATGGGATACATGTGTCTTTTTCAATTTTGGTTTCCTCAGGATATATGCCTCCATATTCTTTTTTAAAAAATCATTTCTCACCTTCAAAGTGCCTTCTTTTCCTCTCTATTCATTCATTCACAAACATTCTTAAGTGCTTACTATATGCAAGACAGTGCACTAGGAGCTGGAGATGTGGTGATAGACAAGACTGGTCAGGTTCCTGCCCTTGTGAAGCTTCCAATCCCCTGAATTATTTAGGTGCCTATTATTTGGATCCTAATCCTCTTTCTCTGGAGAAGGAAATGGCAACCCACTCCAGTAGTCTTGCCTGGCAAATCCCATGGATGGAGGAGCCTGGTAGGCTGCCGTCTCTGGGGTCGCACAGAGTCAGACACGACTGAAGCAACTTAGCAGTAGCAATTCTCTTTCTCAGACCCTATTTCTCCTTCCCTTTGAGAATTCTCTTCAAAATGTGTTATCTCCATGTAAGTATTCCGAGTTTGTATACATGAAGCTAAGCACATGTTTAAACCCTCTGTGATTAATTAATCCTTAATGTATCAAACTTTCTTCAATTGTTATAGCAGCTGGTCATATAAACAATTTCATGTTCTTGGTACTTGGAGCTTGTAGTTATCTTTTTACTGTTGTTATTCAGCCTGTCTTGTTCATGAGAGTGTGAGCTGCTGAGGGCAGTTGGAATGAATGGCGGGTACACAATGAATTCTAAGTCAATGCCATTGTCTCACTCCATCCAAGTTTATATAGTCAAAGTCACAACATGATTTCTTACCTTCATTAACCTGTTTCATCCCAGACTTTGTACTACCTGATAACATGAGAATTGGGTCCTTATCAAGAAAGCATGAGTACCAGAATCATATTAAGCTGTTTTATATGTGGGGTAAAATGCACAGAAATATACTTGCTAGTCTCCTTTTCATCACTACCACCCAATACACACAGAAACACATACACAACACACACAAACATTCAGAGAATGAATGGGGCATAAAAAGCAACATTTTGAGGGTTGAATACTCAGTTTCTTCTGGCCACATATACTCTCCTTTCTCTTTGTGAATCTGAGGGCACTTACCTTTCTTGATCCCCATAGTTATACCTTTAAATGGAACTTTTGAGGTGATGGCTCAGGACAGCCTCCCCTTTAAATATATGGTTTACAGGGCAACATGAGTTACGGTATGTCAGACTAGGAGAAGTAAACTCTAAGCTCATAACTATGAAGAAACAGCATAAGAGTATGTAACACACTACAGGACATTAAAGAACTACAATTAATTTCACATACAAAATGAAATAGTTCCCCTGCAAAAATTTAAATTAATATTGTTATTGGGATTGATACTTTGGGAAAAAAGTCACATGTTACTAACATTTAAATAGGTATATAACACATATATATATATGACATAAGCCTACCCTCAAGGTCGTATGGGAGGACTCAACTCTCCTAATCACTGTGTATGACACTGCAGCAGAGAATTTCCTCCTCACTGCCTGTAGTGCTCCCCCACCTCTCCATGAGGAATAAGGATGTGAGATAATGGAGGAGTGAGATCAAATATCGGAAATAGATCACACTGAAATAAATCACATTTAACATCATTCTTTGCACATTGTCTTCTTGTTATTACCTGCATTCCCTTCCTTTCTCTGCTATGATGCTTTTTCTTTTTGATGTGGGACCAATTTCGCGAGATTGAAAACATTCAAAGAAGAGTTGTATGTGCTCCGTTTTAGAGATACCCAATAATTTGGACAGAGAACAGCTCTTTTGCTGATATCAGACAACTTAATCACAAAGACCAGTAATTTGCTGTGCTTAGGCACTTTTGCAGAGAGGGTTTATTCTACCTCTGCTGTCTGTGCGCAGATGTCTCTTCCTCCCAATTCTAATCAATGTAAATTGGGTCAGATCTCCGCTGTGAATTACAAATTGGATCCGAAGTTGGAGGGTCACTGTGCCTGCTACTCCACCCCCTTCCCACCACCATTAGATGGGAAGCTACACCAAAGATCTTTTCTAAATAAATCAGACTTTATTGTAAAACTCGGCCACTGACGAGACATAACCTCATTAGCATTGATTTTAAAATAAATTATTGAAAGTGGCTTGCCTGCTCTTTGCATTTGTAAAATAGGAGAATGTAAATGTATTTGCAATGATAAAAATGAAAACTAAAACTTGATTCCTTTATCCTTTCAGGCAACATCACTTAAACCAGTCATGATACAAAAATGGAAAAAAATAAAACTCTGCTTTATGCAGTTCAATTATAGAACAGATACTCTGATTTCCATTGGTCCTGTAGGGTCACCTAGAAAGAAAGCAAAATGTTGGCCACAGGTCTTACATATCATTCATCAATGTTACTAAGTGCTATGGTGGTGCATGTGAACCAGGATGCTCCAATCCCTATGTCAGTCTAAGTCTGTCCTTCCCAGGTGGCTAAAAGCAGGCCTCAGAGTAGGAGCCCAGCCACTGAAGTGAGAGGTTGGGTGCTGTGTTTCTCCGGTCTTTGAGGGAGTAAGTATGGGGACCATCACCTGGTGAAGGCAAGTGCCTTCCCTCCAAAGCTAGATGTGTCCTGTCAGCATTGTCCCAGAGTAAAAAGTGAAAGTAAAGTGTCAGTCACTCAGTTGTGTCTGATTCTTTGAGACCCCATGGACTGTAACCTGTCACCCTTGCTGGGATTGTCCAGGCAATAATACTGGAGTGGGTAGCCACTCCCTTCTCCATGGGATCTTCCTGACTTGGGTCTCCTGCATTGGCAGGCAGTTTCTTTACTGTCTGAGCCACCAGGGAAGCCCCCAGCTTCAGATGGCACCACACAAATAGCTGAAGGGTTAGTTGCACAGTCGTGTCTGACTCTTTACAACCCTATGGACTATAGCCCACCAGGTTCCTCTGTTCAAGGGATTTTCCAAGAATACTGGAGTGGGTTGCCATTCCCTTCTCCAGGGGATCTTCCTGACCCAGGAATCGAATCCAGGTCTTCTGCATTGCAGGCAGTTTCTTTACTGTCTGAGCTACCAGGAAAGCTGAGGCGTACAATTTATCTTGAATCTGTCTGTAAAGTCAAATTGGTATCTTTCAAACTCCAAAGTCAAGAAGACTGATTATATGGCAACACGCAAAATAAAACTCTGCTCACAAAAGGGGGTTAGACGGCCAAATTTCCTTTTTTTTTTTTTCATCTGTAAGGTGAGGCTTTAATTTTAAAAAGATTATTTTGAAAAAAAACTTTTTATGCTAAAGAACTTGTTGAATTTCTGTATAAGAATATTATTAGGCTTTTTAGCATGACATCTACTAAAATACATCTTCATTTAAGGAGAAATTAAAATTTATGTGCTGCTCAACTTTAAACAGTAATAGATTATAATGGTTCTTGCTCCTAACAGCGCATGTGGGAACCCAACCTTACACAGGCTTTAAACAAATTAACCTCTAAAGATTACTGTCCACTTATTACATTAAATGCTCTACTTGATTCCCAAATATTTCATTTCAATTGGGAAAACAGTTGAGGAAGATTCTGTTAACTATGCGAATGTGTAAGAGAACCATGGGGTATCACAAATGAGCATCAGTATCCAGAGAGTTGATTTCAATCAACACTCTTGGCACAATGTCAGGGACACTAATGAGAGGCTGAGAGGAACAGGACACTGACTCCACTGTGGGGACCCCGAGAGGAGCCAGCTTGCTATGACACCTAGCTCCTTTCTGAAGTGCTGCTCTGACGTCAGTTGAACTGGGAATGAAATTTTTTAAATGACTAAATAAGAAAGAGGGAGGTCACTTCTCTCAAGTAAAGCAAAGTGACAGAAGTGTTAAAAATGCCGAATGTATCAATGTGCAACCAGATGTCAAGGTGCTCTGGTGACAGATGTAGCAGAAATGCAGATAACCTCGAAGTGCAAAGGGAACAGGCGAAAAATGGAAACAGAAACCACTCCACAGAATGCATAGATATGTTATAAATCCATGGATGCTACTGCACCTCTTCAAGCAACATGGCAAGTAGGAGCATGATGCTAATAGCACATTTAATTCTCTGTTGTATAACTGGTAATCTCGACTGTTACCTCAAAATATTTGCATCCTGTCTCCGTGGTAGGATCTTGAGTACTAGCTATTAAACTCAATTTTTGCTAACTGCAACACTTGGAATATACTGAATTTAATTTCAAAAATCATAATTGAGCACCTACNGTTGTATAACTGGTAATCTCGACTGTTACCTCAAAATATTTGCATCCTGTCTCCGTGGTAGGATCTTGAGTACTAGCTATTAAACTCAATTTTTGCTAACTGCAACACTTGGAATATACTGAATTTAATTTCAAAAATCATAATTGAGCACCTACTAATTGGAGGAGAAAAACTTAAATACAAATCCCTGGGGTAAAGGCTGCAACAGAGCTCAGTTCCAGCTGTCTCTGGGAGGCTGTCACTGAGGAGACTCAGTGGGTCCCCGTTCACAGACTGGGGGTGGGAATTCGAAGTAGAAGAAAATGCATGGTTCCCGTTTTGGTGCTGGCCAAAAGCAGGTTTGTCTGGAGCCAGGGGTGCACAGGGCCGCGGGGAAGAAAAGGCTAAGAAGGGGCCGAACGGTAGCTTTGATTCTTTAATGCACCCCTCATGGAGCCCTGCTTTTCCATGAAATTGGAACTTGCTTCTTCACAAACTTTGCACTTTTGGTGTCTGCTTTTCTTCTTTCCTTAGACTCCTCGCTACCATCATTCCCCCTTTCTGTGGGTCTGGACAATTGTATGGGGGGAAAATAATTCCACAGAATGGTTTCCATTTGTCTCAAATGAAAAAAAAACAAAAAACAAAAAACCAGTTATCCACTTTATTATAAAGTGATCTGGTTTCTGAGTCTATAATGACCCTCAGGGCAGTGCAGGCAGCCTCAGAATGTGCACACATTCCCAGGGAAGGCGCTTTGTCTTTCCATGTGCTCTCCTGAAATCTCTCTAGACAACACAGCCAGATTCTGTTGCTACTGCAGCTGCGGCGAGGCCTCAGTTACTGCTCTTCAGTGATCTCAGGTGCCTTGCTGGCTTCCAGGCTTGAGGCCCCAAAGAGAAACCTAATAAAAAACTGTCCTTTTGTAGAATCTGGAATCATGAAACTGGGCCTATGCTAGGCTGCAAAATAATTTTGGGGAGGGGTGAAAGAGGGTTCAGAAAAGCCTTCCATTTTCTACATATTGCTTTGGTATTTCTTTGTTGGTAGTTCCCTACAGTTTAATCTACTGCAAATGAGATCTTTAAAATCAAGGGCTCCATACTCTTTAACATGGATATTCAGAAATCCCAGTAGATAACAATCCTGAAACCATATTATCTGGGACTTACATTGTGGTCTTGGCTGAAAACTTTGAGTGCTCTGGTTTTCCCTCAAGGGAAGGAGAGTGCTAGCCACGTAGCAAATGCTAATTATCCCATGATTAATGTGATGTAGTGCATTTAATTTGATGATCCATACACTATTTTGATTAGGAAAAAACATTTTTGTATTGACTTGGTATATGTTACAGGCACTTTTCTTTCAAAACTAGGAAGTCCATTAAAATTATATTCTGGAAGGAGGTCTCACTTACACAGCCTTCCCCATAGAGACAGTGAGGCTGGTGTAGGCCCCATCCCAAAGAAGAAGGAGAAGCAGAATTGATGGGCTAAATCTCCTCTACAAAGCACATTTAACTGTTACTGTGAGACATGTCTTAGAGGCCCAAGTCATTTGATTATTGATGAGTGTGCAATATTAGCACAATCCCACCTTACTGACAATTGTCCCTCCACTCAGCACCTGTCTTCGCAGTAAAAATGGGCCTGAGCAGAAGGCGTGAGCCACTTTCCATCTGCTCAGGATTTTCAGTTTCACCTGCTTCACACATATCACTGAAAATGTCCAACCGGACTGTCTTAGGTCTGGTTGGCGGAGATGGGGAATGAGCCAATTCCCAGGATTCTTCAAAGAGGCAACACTTTCTGTTTAAATGCCACCAAATGGAGAAGAGCCAGCATTTACTGAAAACTGCCTTTATGCCAGGGCTCTCAGTGCTTTATGCATTCTGTTCCAGGCTGCTCATGCATCCTTTCTGACAGCTACTACTGTTATTCCCATTTTACAGCTGACAAAACCACCCCTGAGAAACAGGGCAGATAACTTGCTCAAGGTCTCACAGCTGGCAGATGGCAGAGCAGGTCCATCCTGACCCAGAGCCAGCACTGTCACTGTGACATCATGCTGTGTCTCACATGTCACTGCTCAGGGGGTGGTCTTCTGAGATGAGTGTCAGGCTCCCTCACATCTTCCCTCAATTCCTCCAAGACAGGGAGGGTGGCACAGGCAAAACTAACAGCAATTCCAGAAGCAACAAGCTGAGTAGCATGGATAGGAAGCTGGCTGATGGAGACTTGCGTCTGAAATAATCGCATCATAATAAAATGCTAATATATCCCAACTTCAATGCAGTCTCTAAAAACTGTGATCGATAGAAGCTTTGGGGAAAGAACCTATTGGCTGGGAACAGTCCTGTCCTTTAGAAAATAAACCAGCAAGTTGCCTCCTTTTGCCCTAACCTTGAAAGAGACCCTGGTTTTCCTGTGATGTGGCCTTCCTCACTTCTGAGGGGCAGTTGTAAGCACAGGGTAAGTGGCTTTCCTCAAGAAAGTAGACCAGTCTCCATGTCCTTGGAGTCCATTCCAATATCCAAACTGGCATGAGCTTTGGCACACTGGGCAGTGCCACAATGGCTGAGGGTAGGGTTTTAAGAGGCCTGGGAAGGATGGTTGCTAAGAAACCAGTCACACATTCAGTAACCCACCTGGGGTTAGGTTTTATTTTCTGTGGCATCTTTCCCTTTACTCTCCTTTGCTCTGTGTGTCTGAGCATCAGCGGCCTTCTCCCTGTTCCTTTGAGAAGTAAACACGGGCACTAGCAACCCTTCTTTGCTCTGCAGAAAGCTGAGTGGCTCTGTGAGGTTTTCCCAGAGCACTCTTACACAGCTGTGACCTCAAGTGGAGAATCACCTGGATATCTCCCCCAGCCTGGACAGCAGCAAGTAGAATGTGAGCTTATCAGGAACCTCTGGCCAAGTTGGGGAGTACATCTCCTTTTAGGGGTTGTTGTGATTTAGATCCATTTCCGCACCCTGCTGTTGCAATGGAGCAGACTGTGAAAGGGAAGATTCTCAGAGGAGCTGTGTTTTAATGTAGCAATTTGATTCAATTTTCCACTCTATAAAATTACCCATCACTGCTCGTTGCTTTCTAACAGACACCTTCACTCTTAATTTAACAATCCTATCGAATTCTGCCAGGGAAATTGGAAAAATTTATCACCTGTGAAATTTTATTTTCCTTTGGTTGTATCTGTTTTTGTAAAACTTCATTAACGACGATGACTTGCTGAGGAAATTATCATTTTTTTTTTAACTTCAGACACAAGAAATGGCTCGACCTCAACCAAGATATCATTTGCATAATAAAACACAACAAAAAGGCTGGGGAAGTCGGGGACTGGCAGGGGCTGGAAGTGCTGGGAGAAGAAGCAGGCTCTTTTTGCCGTGGCCTGGTGACTGAGTGCGTGAGGTCCCAGTCAGGAGGAAGTGTGCAGCCACAGCCCTGCAACTCAGGAAGCAGTGAGGCATCCTCTCCCCAAGGGAGAGATGAACACGGTGTTGACAGGATTGAACCCTTCTTAGGAAGCCTTGAAATGTCAGTTGCTTACTGACAATATTTTAGCAACCAGCCCTGACTTCAGGGGCCTGAGTGTTAGGTTCACCTCAGCTCCTAGGTTCATCTGGGATTGAGGTTTAAATTGCTATAAATTTAGACTTAACTTGGATTTCTCGGCAGAGCGCTGAACTCCTGGCAAACTTCCACAGGAGTGATCTTTCTGAATGGACTTGGAGATTCAGCGTTCTGTGGTCTAACTACCTCACCATTAAAAGGCTCAGGCTTCGTTTTTTGCACAGTCTGACCCCCACTGGGATCTGCACTGTTCAGCAGCTGCTATTACCCACACATGAAGTGGCTGGGCAGGAGCAGGGATGACTACAGTTTTGAGATGCTGGTTATCATGCCTTCGGAAAAAAAAGAAATACGTACAGTAGACCTGGTATAATGGTGGGCAGAGGACACATGTTAAGTCTATTAGCAAGAGATGTGATTTGATTCGTGGTATATCTGGACTAGGCAAAGGTGAACTGTGCTCTGTCAAGGCTTTAGTGTGTTACTGAAAAGGCTTGTCAGCGTTTATATTTCTGCAGTCTTTTCATATCCTTCATCATTTGAGGTAACTTTCCATTATCTTCAAAATTACACGGAAAAGAAGTTCAAACTAGAGAGTTTTGATGAAACTTGCGGTGGACATATGAGAACCGGCATGAGTACTCTTGATTCTTGAAGCTGTTGATGTTTGTAATAAATTACTTCATGTGCAGAGATAAAAGACACTCCCCACCCCTATCAACCCATCTTGCTCCCAGGGCAGGGCTTCTGTGCTGGGAATCACGGAAGCTTCCTTGTAGTGCCTCCTTCAGAGGTTTGGCTTCCTCTGGAGCTGTCCAAGTTATATTCTTCTACCAGGTCTAGAGTTTCTAAACCAGAGGAAGGTAATTGGAAGACGAAATGTCTCACCTGGTAAGATCTCATAAATATCTTCTTCTTTCTCCTCCATAGCCTCTTTCAGCCCCACGCTGCCAGGCAAGATGATGGGTCTGCTTTGGGAACCAGAATTTGAGGAGTCAAAACCATCGATGTCATCGTACATCTCTTCTTCTTCCTCTTTCTCTTCTTCCTCCTCCTCTTCCTCCTCTTCATATGGAATGGTTAAAGAGCTCAGGTCTGTCAGGGCAGAGATGAGAATGAATCAAGATAGGGTGAAAAGGAAAAGGATAAGGCAGGGAAGGCAAGAGGGAGAAGGAGGAGGAGGGATGAGAATAAAACATGTCAAAAGAAAATGAAACACCAGGTTAAGTGCTGTTATTTCTAATGCGGGACTTGGTGGCAGGAAATCTACAGAAAAGGCCAGACTAGCACTGCATCAGGTTTAAACCATCAACATAAATCCTTCCTTGCAATAAAACTTGATCAGGATGAAGCAGCCCTGAAAAGTATGGGTGTGTGAAAGCACACGAGGTGAAGGGAAGAGAATAGGCCAGAAGAGGAAATGCCAGCGTGCTTCACGCTGCTTGTCAAATGGAAAACTGGGAGGGTGAGTGATGGCCTAGGTTCTCCAGGGCGCACGGAGCCTGGGAACTGCGGTGGCTTCCATAGGATACCTGAGCTGTCACAAGCTCATTCATCTCCCCCATGGTCTCACTGCAGAATTTCAGGGAGGTTTGCTTGTAAAGAGAAAGGCGGACAAAAGTGGAAGAGGAAGAGAAAGTGGGATGTGGAAAAATATAACAGTAATATAGGACCAGATGGAATGGCTGAGTGATGTGGTTTCCATGTCCTTTTGCAACTGTACAGTCTGGCTGACCTTAAAATGGGTCACCACATAGAGGATGTTGAGCCATTACAGCGCCAGGGAGCACAGGGCAGGAGAGGGAGATTGCTTTCTTATTTTAATGGGGAACTGGGAAGGTTCATTCTCTGAGGCGCAGTATAGTGCTCTCTGAAACCCTGCAGAGGGGCCTCTGCAGGATGGGCGAGAGCAAGCAGGGTGCTCTGGGGAAGAAAGAATAGAGACATCCGATGCTCATTTCAAAATACAGTAAAACTGTTTGGCTTGATTAGGCTTTTAATAAAGATTTTGCAACTATTTTCATCTGAATTCTGGTGCCACCTCATATGAGGAAGGGATCAAAGACACATCTGTGGCTTAAACCATATGTTATTATTTTGTTTGTTTTAAAATAAAATGGAATGAATAATTTCTTCAATGTGGGATTCTGAAAGTACCACAGGGTACAGCTCAATAAAGCTGCTTGGAGTTTTATTGAGGTTTACACACTTAGGGGTATATTACACGCATAAATCCAAGGCACCTAGATTAGAGCGTACCCTGTAGTCTCACCATCAATGTTCATGTTTGCCTAGTTCTTGTCTATTATACGTGATGCTCTTGGTAGTTGCAATAGTTTGTTCCTGTGATAGTAAAGGCATAAACTGAGTAAAAGAGGCAATTGTAATTAAAGCTCTGGTGCTTCCTTCTTTTTTATCCACAATAAAATCTTATAGCAGAATTTAAAAAACTAGATGAAAATTCTTGGTGTTTTTCAGTTGATGTTCTTCTCACTAGATCTTGGGTCATGTACGAAGTTGGTGCTTCTGCCTTTCTGCAGAGGCAGGGTCCTGCCATGAGGTATGTGTACCATCAAGAGGGTTATCAGTGTCAGGTGACAGACTCAAGGCTGGCTGCTCCTACCTGCCGGCCCCTCCCAGACAAGGCTGCCTGGGCCCTGTCACTGCTGTGCCTACAGGATGGCCAGCAGAGGGTACTCTAAGAGCAGTCATTTAACATCTTCAGGCAGGACTCTTCCCAGTCAAAGCAAAGAACATTTGATTGTGGTTTGGGAAACAGCAATTTGTTTTTTGTTTCCAACGTTCTTAAGGGCCACCTAGATGAGTTTATATTTCTACTTGACTAAAACTGGAAGATTTTGAATCTCAACCACATCTACATGACTTTGGTATCATGTATTTCCTTTCCAGAATATAAGGGGTTACGAGACACTGAATTGAGCTGAGCTGGTTTTTAGCATCTCTTTTCTGGTGATTATAAATATTACAGACCTGCCTGCAGGTAGGTGGAAGAATGATACTAGAGGTCACCTCCAGGTTGATGGTTTCTTTTCTTTCTAAATCACACATGGTACTATTTGTTGTTATGTGAAAGATATGATAGGGAGAATGGGCAGATAAAAGTATATTGAAGTCCATGGATTATATTTATGCAATACAACTTGAACTAAAAACAGACTGAAATACTGTTTCTGTAATAACGATACTTACCCTTTAACAAGAAACCTATTTGATCCACCCAGTCTCTGGCTTCAGCTGGACTAGAAGCTGTAAACTAGAGAAAAATTAGTGAATTAGTTTATCACTTTCACTAAAATTTCTGTGAATCCTTTAGGGAGGTTCAAGGGGAGGAATCTTGTGAACTGAACTGCAGAGTCAAGTAGAAGGCTCAGAATTCTCATTAATTCTCAGATTCCTGAGAATTAAAATTTAGAAAAAAGATCAAAATCACACTCAAAGTGGTTTTTCTCCTTCAGTAACTTTGCATACCCAAAGTTGACAGTTGGGTTTGAATCCAGAATTCATGTTCATGCGCATTCATTCATTTGATTACCCATTCATTCATCAGGAAAATTCATTCATTGAGAACAGTTTACAGAGAAAAAGGCAAACCCAAATTCCTGACTTCAGATCAACGTGTCAGTTTTGGAGACAGCACACACACTTGACAAGGGAACACTACAAAATAAGTGCATTTGAAAACAGCTGGATGTTGAGAGAAGACAGGGAGAACTTATCATCACCTATGGCAAGTCAAGGAGGCTTGTTGAAGTAATACTGTTTGGGATGAATTTTTAAAAAGAGTTGGTGGAGAGAGCTGAACATTTCAGGTAGGGAAAACCAGCCGCCAAAGAGTAGAAATGAGACCATCAAGTATAGGGAAGGTAGGCAGATCAGCTTGACTGGAGAACAGTTAACAGATGAAGCTGGAGAGCTGAGGGTCAAAGAAGAATTGATGAAAAGGCTTTGAGTATTAGGAATTCAGATTTCAAGTGCAGGCAGTACAGATGAAGCCACTGTAAATTCTAGCAAAAGGAGAGGGAGATTCTTTCAATTGTTGTGAGTAGGACAGACTGAAATAGTGAGAAATTAGAGACAGATCAACTAGAAGGCTACTTAACTAGTCCTCTGAATGGAGTGATAGGGACTTAACTATTGTGATGGCTGTAGAAATAAATCAGAAGGGAAAGATCCAAAGGATATTGTAGAGGAAGAATCCACAGACTATGGTAATGACTTGGATTCAATGGGCCAAAGAAAAGAAATAAACAAACTCTACATCCTGATTCACAAAACAGGCCATCGGGCTTTAGTAATTTCTTATTTTAAATGAATCAACTTGAAATGACTGTTCCTGAAAAACATTTTTATTATTTGGTCATTAGGGTAAGATAAAAACATGTGCTGTATAAGAAACCTAGATTCCTGCTTAAAACTTATTAATAAATACTGTCATTCTTGATTTCTTAAAAACACTTGTCTATACAAATGACTAGGGAAATTGTTTTAGACTTGCATAAATTTTTATCTGGGCCTTGCAAATCAGAACTTAATAATAAAAATAGATCTATAAAAAATTCCATAGAAAAGTTCAGTTTAAATTGAAAATTTTCTTTTGAAATTACATAATTAAAACCTAGGTCAGTTTTACAAAATAAGGGCAAGGATACTGTAGAAACAAGAAAGGATGAGTGCTGAGAAAGACTTGAAGGGTCAAAGGGTTACGTAAGCAGTTAATATTAACCTTATCAGGGCTTTTCTCTTTTTCTTAAGTTAGCTAAAGTTTTTCCAAATTGTTTTAGTAAAACTGTAATAAAAGTACCCAACAAGGAGGAAAGAATATGTGTATATACCCACAAAATATGTGTATTCAATGTAAAAGTATATTTTTGGTGAAAAATCACTATATTCCCACATTCAGACTTTTTTTGGCCTTTTAAATTTTATAATGCATTACCTATTATATCAAAATATATAAAAATGAACACAGTGAAGACTGTCTCTCTCACCCCACTCAAGTCCTCTAGTTCCTCAGTAGTCACTATTATTACTCAGTACTCATTGCTTCTAGTATCTTAGAAATCTTTCCAGAGACATGCAGTGCACCTACACACAGGAAGATTATTTTGGATAGCAAGATGAATATGCAAAAATGAATTATTTCTTCACTCTACAGTTAGATTTCTCTTTTTCTGGATTTCATAAAAGGAAGTGAAGATAATCAGTTGAAAAAGAAAGGGAATGGAAATTAAAGCCATGGAATTAGAGACTGAATAAAGAACTGGGTTGTGGCTGCAATAGACAAGACTTCCACCTGCAGAATGAGACTGAGAAGGGAAGGGATGAAGAGACGGAAGCCTGGCCAAGGCAGCATCTAGGAAGGATGGATGAATGTGGCAACAGAAGGGTGGGCACGACACAGCAAAGGTGAGGACATAGCGAGAAAGAAAGTCTTGGTAAGAAATGACAGGTAACAAAGGATGACATCCAGCATCACAACCACAGCTCACGTACAACATGGAACAAAACTACGACACTAATGAGGATCTCCAGCTCTTCGGCTCATCCTACCTCATAGCTGCGCCTATCCTGGGAGATCAGCTCAAAGCAGGATTCTTTCTTGGAATCTTTTCGCAGGTGGGGGGCCATCCGTACACTGTAGCCCTTAATGAGGAAGATCCCTTTGGGCTGCTTGCCTGCAAGACAGGAAAGCTTCCTTTATCTCTAGAGAGATGCAACTGCCAAGGGAGGGCATCTTCTCTGGATGTAAAATAAAAGCACAGAAACAGCTGTTACCTCCCTGAGGAGTCACAATAGTCGAGGAAGGGTTATTAGAGAAGCTTAAGAAGAGGCTACTGTGACAGCCAGGCAGAGATCACTGCCAAGCTAGGGAATGCAACGTGAAAGACTATTTTGCCAAAAGAGGACAACAGAGACAGAATTTATTAGAATGTTAAGAGATCTATAATAAGAGAAAGAAGAAATTATTACAGCGGGGAGAGTATGGCTGTAAACATGAGGCTCTTGAAGGCTATTACAGAGCTGAAACGTTATTATCAGGGCCAGCAGAGCACATGTGAGGGGAGGGACAGCAGCCCAAGGGGCATTATAAGTCCGGGTTCTCCTCTGATGTCTTACGTAGCGTTTGGGCTAGACTTCTCTTCCTCTCCTGTTGGTCAGGTGGAAGTTCACGCTAGAGGGAGAATAGTTAAAACTCAGTATTTTATCCCCCTTGCAAGCAGTCAGATTGGGAAGCAGCAGAGTACTGTTGAGTATCGTTAGATGACGACGAAGGGAGTATTAAAGGAAAAGGACCCTAAGTGAGTGAAAGGAGAGACTACTCTGCCTGTCACTCTTAAAAAAAATTAGAAACAGAAAAAGGGGGGGTGGTTCTCAATGATTTTGCGTCCTCGTGGTGTGGTTCAGAACTTGCAGAAGAACACAACCACAGTGTCTGGGTGATGCTTTCTGTCCTGTAGAATAAATTTTTTTTTTGGCTGCACCTCACAGCCTGTGGTTCCCTGACGAGGTTTTCAACCCAAGCCCCCTTGCGTTGGAAGGGGAGTCTTGACCAGGGGACCACCAGGGTAGTCCCTAGAATGAATTACTTTTTGATGATGATGAGAGAGGGGTGGCAGTGGGAAGCAAATAGTTGCAGAAAAGTAAAAGAATCTGTCCTTACCTGGTTGAACTAAAAGAAATACACAAACACTCTGTACTTACTAAGAAAATGTCTTGGGCACAATAAGAAGTAACTGGCAAGAAGGGAGCCATGCAACAGTGCTTTTTGACACCAGAATCTTTTTTGTTAAAGTATCTCTTCTTGTTCTAACTGGCCACTAAAATGTTTTGTTGTTCTTTGGTCACCAGATTTTATTTCACTCTGATGGCAAAATGGTCAATAAAAGTCTCCAAGCCTCTCACTCTTGCTCTCCCTCCTCACCTTGCGTGGGAAGGATTCTGAATGAATGAACATGATACCTGGTTTTATATCCAGATATACCAACCACGTATTTAGATGTAAGGGAAATGATAAACATTTTACCAAGGACATATACGTTACATTAGTTTGAAAGTCCAAAATAAGAAAATAAAAGCTGGCTAACCTAGAATTCAGGGGAGAAACTTTAGTTGCTGGATTTGAGAGTGGGCTAGGGGTTGGAAGGATGCAGGGGGCTTATTATTCAGGTTTTGAGTTATGCTGCTATCATTTCCAAGTACACCTCACACTTTACCCATATACGGGAAAGGCTCTGAGGAATCGTGATGGTGAACCCAAGATGAAGATTAGTGATAACTGTTGCAGGCAGAGGCAGAGTGAGGTAACTGCCTTGAAGCCCAAGATCTAATCTGAAGGATTCCATGTCATTTAGCAAAGCTGTTCTTTCTGCTACTTTTGAGCCAAAGGTGCAGGAAGTCCAAAGGCAACTGGGTAAGTACTGACTATTCCCTTGGCAAGTTATCCAGGCTTTGGGAGAGGAATAAGTCCAGGAAAGAAGGAAGAAGAGAAACAGAAAATTACTGAAAGGACAAAAAGGATTTACTTTGGACCACTGGCCTCTGTAAGGTGGTAGAACCCAAAGAAATCCCCGCAAGATTGCTACTTTACCTTCCTCTTGCGTTGCAGCATTACTCTTGCAGCAGTCTATCCGGCAGGAAGAATTCCCTATTTCAAAGTCTGCATTCACCTACAGTGATAACTTTTAGCTTGTAATTATTTGTAGCTCCTCCAGTTTGTGCTTATATCCTCTATTCCTTCTCATGAACTAAGCAAGAGTGATAAGCCGGGATGGGAGGTCTTTTAGGGATAGCTCATGAGTGTTGTAGTTGATTGAGTCAGTGGTGGCTCATAAGAAGCTGCTTCTGGCTTGGGTCAACACTTTGCTGCTGCTGCCATCTGGCTGAAGGGTGTCTCTCGGGCACAGCAACTATTGGGGTCTCAACACTCCATGGCTCTAGGGATGTCCATTGGATTACATTCCAGGAGCCAGTAGGATAAAGTTTGAAGCATGCTCTTAGAGAGTTCATACTCAAAGGTTATATTTCTGGGCTGTTGGTAAGCTGCTAAAATCCTTCTCAGAATTATTATTTTTCAATATTTAACCTATATTATTAATACCTATAAAGTGTTTGATTTAGGTCATACCTGAATGGTCTAGCGGTTTTCCCTACTTTCTTCAGTTTCAGTCTGAATTTGGTAATAAGGAGTTCACGATCTGAGCCACAGTCACCTCCTGGTCTTGTTTTTGTTGACAGTATAGAGCTTCTCCATCTTTGGCTGCAAAGAATATAATCAATCTGATTTCGGTGTTGACCATCTGGTGATGTCCATGTGTAGAGTCTTCTCTTGCGTTGTTGGAAGAGGGTGTTTGCTATGACCAGTGCATTTTCTTGGCAAAACTCTATTAGTCTTTGCCCTGCCTCATTCCGTATTCCAAGGCCAAATTTGCCTGTTACTCCAGGTGTTTCTTGACTTCCTACTTTAGCATTCCAGTCGCCTATAATGAAAAGGACATCTTTTTTGGGTGTTAGTTCTAAAAGGTCTTGTAGGTCTTCANTTGAAATTGACATCTCACTTTCAGTCTTCCATGTAACAGTTTTCAGTAAAGCAAAAGAGCTTAGAGATCATTTGTGTTAGAGTCAGTTCAGTTCAGTCTCTCAGTCGTGTCTGACTCTTTGCGACCCCATGAATCGCTGCACGCCAGGCTTCCCTGTCCATCACCAACTCCCGGAGTTCACTCAAATTCATGTCCATCGAATCTCTGATGCCATCCAGCCATCTCATCCTCTGTCATCCCCTTCTCCTCCTGCCCCTAATCCCTCCCAGCATCAGAATTTTTTCCAATGAGTCAATTCTTCGCATGAGGTGGCCAAAGTATTGGAGTTTCAGCTTCAACATCAGTCCTTCCAATGAACATCCAGGACTGATCTCCTTTAGGAGGGACTAGTTGGATGTCCTTGCAGTCCAAGGAACTCTCAAGAGTCTTTTCCAACACCACAGTTCAAAAGCATCGATTCTTCGGTGCTCAGCTTTCTTCACAGTCCAACTCTCACATCCATACATGACCATTGGAAAAACCATAGCCTTGACTAGACGGACCTTAGTCAGCAAAGTAATGTCTCTGCTTTTTAATATGCTATCTAGGTTGGTCATAACTTTCATAGTTATTATTATCTCCTATGTGCTCCTTCCTATAGAAGTCAGAATTTCAGAGTGAGTGTTTCCTAGAAAAATTCAAGTGGCTATTTGGAAAGTAGATCTGCCTGGTTACCAGTTTAAAATTAAAGCAAGATGAGCTTGGAAATAAGGCCCTAATGTTATAGTTTAAAATTTTCCCTTTTACTTGCATAATTCTAACTGTAAGAAATTAAAACATTTGGCAGTATATGAAGTTATGTGTGTGTGTGTGTATGTGTGTGTGTGTTAGTTGCTCAGTCATGTCTGACTCTGCAACGCCATGGACTGTACCCCCAGGGCTGCTCTGTCCATGGGATTCTCCAGGCAAGAATACTGGAGTGGGTAGCCTTTCACTTCTCCAAGGGATCTTGCCAACCCAGGTCATATATATATATATATATAAGCAATTTCCCTTTATATAATATGTATATATATATATATATTTATACATATATATCCAAATATTTTCTATGCCAAATGAAGAACAGAGATTTGAATTACAGATGGAAAGACATTATAAATATTTTTGACAGCTTGATTTTTTAATGGCATTATATAATACAGATCCAATTCATTTAAAAAATATATTTGTTTATTTATTTGGCTGTACCAGATCTTAGTTGTAGCATACAAATTCTTACTTACAGCATGTGGGATCTAGGTCCCAGACCAGGGACTGACCCCAAGTACCCTACATTGGGAACATGGAATCTTAGCCACTGGACTGCCAGGGAAGTTCCCAGATCCAATTCATTTTTAAAAATGGTTTCACAGTATTCTGTTGCATGGCTGTATCATAATTTACATGTCCATATAGCTATTTTGGGGCTTCCCAGGTGGCACCAGTAGTAAAGAACCTGCCTGCTAATGCAGGAGATGTAGAGACTTGGGTTTAATCCCTGGATTGGGAAGATCCCCTGGGGAAGCGGGCAACCCACTGCAGTATTCTTTCCTAGAGAATCCCATGGACTGAGGAGCCTGCCAGGCTGTGGTCTAGCACACACACAGTACCTATTTTACTATTAAAAAATAGTGTTTTTTAAAACTTTAATTTTTGTGGGATTATGTTCTTTATCTATACTGTTGAATCTTGAAGAACAATGGTTTGAACTGTTCAATTCCATTTATATGCAGGTTTTTTCAGTAAATACATGCTGATGTCCTACACAGTCCGAGGTTAAATGAATCCACAGATGAGTAACTGCGTGTACCGAGGGCTGACTGTCAGGTTTACATGGATTTTCCATGCTCCCAACCCCAGCATTGTCCGAGGGTCCACTGTATGATCTCATTTAAACCCTAGAAGGAGGGAACACTACTTAAAAGGATTTCTTTACATATATATGATGATATTTTTTCTGTTTGGGACACTGAGGGCCAAAGGTAGGTACATTTAACATGTATATAGTGCTGATTTACCCCTCTAATTTACCAAAAATTTAAAACTAGAACATTTAGTTTTAGAGGAATTTGTTCTTCTACAGATAAACAGAGATAAATTTTTTAGGGTCTTTTCCATCATTCAGATTAGTTCAGTTCAGTGGCTCAGTCATGTCTGACTCTTTGCAATTCCATGAACTGCAGCACACCAGGCCTCCCTGTCCATCACCAACGCCCGGAGTTCACTCAAACTCGTGTCCATCGAGTCGGTGATGCCATCCAGCCATCTCATCCTCGGTCATCCCCTTCTCCTCCTGCCCACAATCCTTTCCAGCATCAGTCTTTTCCAATGAGTCAACTCTTCACATGAGGTGGCCAAAGTACTGGAGTTTCAGCTTAGCATCAGTCCTTCCAAAGAACACCCAGGTCTGATCTCCTTTGGAATGGACTGGTTGGATCTCCTTGCAGTCCAAGGGATACTCAAGAGTCTTCTCCAACACCACAGTTCAAAAGCATCAATTCTTCAGTGCTCAGCCTTCTTCACAGTCCAACTCTCACATCCATACATGACCACAGGAAAAACCATAGCCTTGACTAGAGGGACCTTAGTCGGCAAAGTAATGTCTCTGCTTTTGAATATGGTATCTAGGTTGGTCATAACTTTCCTTCCAAGGAGTAAGCGTATTTTAATTTCATGGCTGCAGTCACCATCTGCAGTGATTTTGGAGCCCCCCCAAATAAAGTCTGACACTGTTTCCACTGTTTTCCCATCTATTTCCCATGAAGTGATGGGACCAGATCCATCATTAGAAATTCCTTTAAAAAAAAAAGACACACACACCCTTTAGCTTTGATGTTCTCCCAATAAGCAGAATAAAATGACTTCCTGGGATGATTTGCCCTTGGAAGTTTAGACAAGTATTAGTCATAACTCTACAGGCTCTTCATCTCTTCTTCGTTGCATTTACTACCCACATGTTCCCAGAGAATATCTGTTTAAAAGATTTCAAAAGCATTGATTGAACACTCTTCTCAGAATTCTTATGAGAATTGATGTTGGGAAAAGACATGATGAGAAGTAGTATAGCAGTACCTCTTGTGATGATGGACAAAATGGTCCAGGAGGGACTGAGTAGACATCCGCTCATCCATCCCCATTTCCCATCTTCCAGGCACTTCTCTGGAGCCCTGGGGTCTCATCTCCAGCTACAGTCAAGTTAATAGATGTGCTGGTCACTTTACTTTAGATGCAGGGACTCATTAGCCCTGATCACAGAAGATAATTTCCAGGTTCCTATGTCTCCTCCCTGACTGTTTCCCTCATGCATCCCAACCCTGAGACCTCCTGCTTCAGCTGCCCTGTACAGCTATAAATTACAGCATCCTTTTCCACAAATTCAAACACCAAACTCACAATTGTGCCTCCTTTCTCTGCTTCCTTGCCTCCACATTTCTTTTAAGGGAACAATACACTGTCATGTTGAAGAGTACAGGCTTTATCCTGACATCTGGTTAGAAGCTGAAGGCAGTTATTTCTCCCTTCTAAGCCTCAGTTTGTTCTCTGTGACAGTATGGTTAACATACTGAAGATAAAGAGCAGGTTGTTGTGAGGGTGGAGTCAGATAACTGTTTAGCTATCGTAGTGGCTGCTGTTAGCTCCCCACCAAAACTCAGTAAGGCTGATCTTCCCTTTTGCCATCATGCAGTGTGGTCAGAGCACCAGGCATGTGGATTCCAACCCATGCCCGCACTCAGAAAGTCACAGGAATCAGGCCTCTGTCATCGTATGGCTTGACCGTTTCTAAGGCCTCTGGGTCCTTGTCCCATTCTATTCAGCACGCAGGCAGAGGAAGAGAGAGGAGGGGATGGGCTGCATACTTACTCCACAGTCACGAGCATTCCTCTCCACCTTCTGCTGCACAGAGCCCCACCACATGACTTGGCTCCCCAAATGCAGAAGAGTGGGGAGGTGTCTGTGTGTGTGCCAAGGAGCAACAGAACAGAGATGCTAATGAGCATGTCAGCATGCCTCTGCTGTGACTATCATTTGTTTATAAAATTAGCATATTTGTGTTAACCGGCATAACCACTAAGCATTCCTCTGATGGTGATTTGCTTTGCTGAAGTTTAACAGTCAAGCCCAGATTTTGCAAGGATTCAAAAGAATTTAACACAAGGTTATTACTGCAAATGATTGTAATTTATAGTTCTTTTCATTTTTAACAACAACAAAAAACTTTTAAGAATTGTCATTTCCATATCCCCCAAACTGTTGTAAACCATAAAAATTGGCACAGAATACATAGTCATGTTTGATCAGTTAGCACCTAATTAAATTTTTTTAGNCTCCATTTCTTCTGAGGAATTCCTGCCCACAGTAGTAGATATAATGGTCATTGGAGTTAAATTCACCCATTCCAGTCCATTTTAGTTCGCTGATTCCTAAAATGTCGATGTTCACCCTTGCCATCTCTTGTTTGACCACTTCCAATTTGCCTTGATTCATGGACCTGACATTCCAGGTTCCTATGCAATACTGCTCTTTACAGCATCGGATCTTGCTTCTATCACCAGTCCCTTGGACTGCAAGGAGATCTAACCAGTCCATTCTGAAGGAGATCAACCCTGGGATTTCTTTGGAAGGAATGATGCTGAGGCTGAAGCTTCAGTACTTTGGCCACTTCATGCGAAGAGTTGACTCACTGGAAAAGACTCTGATGCTGGGAGGGATTGGGGGCAGGAGGAGAAGGGGACGACCGAGGATGAGATGGTTGGATGGCATCACGGACTCGATGGACGCGAGTCTGAGTGAACTCCGAGAGATGGTGATGAACAGGGAGGCCTGGCATGCTGCAACTCATGGGGTCAACAAAGAGTCGGACACGACTGAGCGACTGAACTGAACTGATAAAGTGTTTGAAGTTCTTTTTTAACAAATGGCAAGGCATTTGACCTCGATAATATGTTATTAGTCATAAGGTAGCCTTTTGATATGCTGACCACACTATCCTAGTGCTTAAAGGGGCTATAATTTCTAAATTGGCATGAGTTTTTGGTGATGAGCAAGGTATTATTTAGCCAAGCTTCTTTCCAGCATGTCTCTTTACAGGTGTTAGTTAAGGACTACTAAGTTTAGATCTAAGTGCTCGAGAATTTACGAAGTGCTTGTATCCAGGAGTGAGATGCTGCTGTGCAAATGAAGAACACTTACTTTTCTCACTGGCATAGTAGTAGAAGAGGCCTCTGCTGACAACACACCATCGCTTCTGCCACTCTGATCCAAAGAAACTATGATCTAAACAGAAGAGCAGTAAGGGACATAAATTCAGGTAACTACAATCACTGAAGAGTCTGTAAAATCCAACAACACACAGTCTAGTGTGTTATTGTTTTATTTTTCAGGTTAATGGACTGTAAAATCCTCCCTTTCACTCCCACAGGTTATCCCATATTGACTCAGAGTGCAGAGGACTCACTCAGTTAAAGGTCCAAGTTCTAAACAGGTTTTGCTTGCTCTGACCTCAGCGGTTTCTCTACATTTCCTTTATCTTTCAGGTTCTATTCTCATCCTGTAGTTATAAAATTCTCCACATCTCCAGATCTTTATGTGTTGTTGCCTTTTCAGTTCAGTTGCTCAGTAGTGTCTGACTCTTTGTGACCCCATGAACCGCTGCATGCCAGGCCTCCCTGCCCACCACCAACTCCCAGAGTCCACCCAAACCCATGTCCGTGACACTCTAGGCCATGGGCATGAGCAAGGCTTTCTTTGTACTAAGCCAATTTGCCTGAGTGTTAAACCTGGTACTCCAACCCTACTATCCTAATTAAAGAGTGAGAGCTGAAGATTTGGACTTGTCTGAAACTTGAAAGTCAGCTGCTTCACATATGATATAAAAATTACACTTGAGGCAACACAATTTCACTCTTTATGGGTGCACACTGAGAGATGAGAACAAGGATACAGTCATTCATTTATTCATTCAACAAGTAATTACTAAGCAGGTGTACCAGGTGAACAAGACAGAAATCAATCCCTGTCCTGATGAAGTGGAGATCTGGGGCCAGGTCTTTCCAGCCTACACACAGATACCAGGCTTTCTTTTTTTCCTTTCCCCTTGCCTTATACCTGCCTAGTATAGCACTGGGCACAGAGAATGCATTCCCTAGGCTGGCCCTCTTTTTCCTCATTTCCATTCTCTTTCGGAATGTTCTGAGATCTGGGGGTCTAATTAGTACCTTTGCTTTTCTTCTCTAAGTATCCTTGCTTGATGATATTATCAAGCTCTTGAGCTCCTCTTTCGATGTCTTCCATTCCTAAAAGGAATAAGAGCAAAATGTTTTGTTGAAATCTGACAGAATTTTCATTGATTTGGGCTACTTGAGATAATCTACATTAATGAAGAGATGCAGACGGGCAATTGCTTAAATATGATACAGAATAAAACAATCTCCAGATGACTGGAGGGGAGTAAATTTTCTTTCTTTCTAATTATATCTAATGCTGAAATTGCTTAAAATGACTTAAATATAATATTAATCTGTACAAGGGAGGTTGTTTAAATGTGTACTGATTGGTAAGGACAGGACTCCAGGCGAGAAGGAGGAAGATGTGGCGCGTGGAGGGGAAATGGCTGCCGGAAACAAGCCGGAAGATGATCATGGGAACAGCAATAGTAGTCATGTAAAAATCTTTTTACCAAAAAAGCTGCTTGAATGTCTGCCGAAATGTTCAAGTTTACCCAGAGAGGCACCGATGGAACACTAATGGGAGATCATGATGCAGCCATCCTTTTGGATTTCTTTTTAATAATGTGTGACCCTTCACCTTTGATCCCCTGACCTGCATTACCTTGGCTCTCACCACACACTTGTTCATGGGCTCGGCGAGAAGAGGGAGCCACAGAGCCGGAGCTGGGAGGGTTGCCACTGGAGTTGAGAGCTGGCAGAACTCATAGGGGCAGAGCGGCCATCCTGCCAGCGCCATGTCTGGCTTCAAGACAATTCTGTTAGTGAATTAACTGTATTCAAAACCCGACATTAATTTGATTCGAATGTTACTAAAAATGAAATAGATTAAAGCGACCCAGTCTTGCTTCATTCAGAGTTATGAAAGAGATCTCCGGCCTGACCTAGCTCTGTCCACGTGTCATCTGGTCACGGAGGCCTGTGTGACCACCTGTACACCCACATCCCACTGTCGGTCCCGTCAGGGAGCTGCCCTTTATGTAAGAGTGATGATCTGTTTGTTGGCCCCTGTCTGACTCCTGGGAGAATGGAAGCTCCATGAGAGCAGGGCAAGGCCTCTGACATGTGCACCCAGTGTCCCCAGAGCCCTGGACAAAATCTACAGTGTAGAGTCTAAGTACATGCTGCCCAGCGGGGGAGTGGGCATCTCATCTTTCCTGAATGTTTTCCTTTAATATACCTCTTTTACATGACTTCTCAGAATGACAAAGCAGTGAAGTTTGGGGGGAGGAATAGTAAAACTTTGTTGTAATTGAAATGATTGTCGGACTGGCAGAGGGTACATATCAGGCCTCAGAGTTAAGATTATAATAAAACTTTCTACGTGTTACAAAAAAAAAAAGAAAAGGACTCCAAAAAACTAAGAATTTGCTTAACTAAACACACACTCACCTTTTTCTAACAAACAGAAAGTCACCTTAGTAAACATATTTTTATTAAGTTCACACAAAGAAAGGCTATGCATAGCTGAACTTGGCAATAATTGCCAAATCCCGGTTTTGTCAATGTCAAGGGAAAAGTCTAGGAATGGTAGAAGCCTTTACACAGAGAAGATCTGGATCTGACATCAGCTTTTAATTGTATGCTGCTAACACTCTTGGCTTTCAATTAGCCTCATTAGGTACAAATTTATTGAGAAGTCAAGATCCTAATTTGTTTTCCACCACTAGGGTTTATACTTATTTTACAGAAGGGAGGGGTAAAGGTCAGAGACAAAGAGGAAGGAATTTAGTTCTCAAAAAAATAAACAACAGCAAAACCAATGAAAAACTTTGTACTTCTTAATTAGGAGAAATGAAGGGAGTGGGCTAGCATAGTCCTAATATTCATTCTTTTTAGGTTCAGGGACTAAACCTTTTGCTTCTATGCCATTTCCAGCTTAGTTTCAAAAATGTAGATCAGAAAAGCTCTTTCTTTTTTAGCTGAGTGCCTGATTCTTTTTCCTATTTGTTCTTATTTTCAACTTCTTGTTCATGGGCTGTTTCCATTTGTGTGTTTTGCAGTTAGCAAACTCTGTGGCTGCTATAAATCTCCTGGATGGGTCTCAGGGTGCACACATGCGATGAACAGCAGCAAAGGAAAGTTCATCTGTCTAGGATTCTTTCATTTCTCCCACCCTTCTGAAAATTCTAATATCTCTTTGAAAATGTTCTCCAAGGAAACAGAAGCAGATCATACTGAGGGTGAGGACCTGGTGCAGCTAAGCAAGCCCTTGAAGGAGAACCTATCCTCTCTGCCTGCTATCAAAAAATAAATTGCTCCTAGAGACCTAAAAATTAAATGAAAGACACAAGGGATAAGAAAAACAGGGTCCTTTAAGCCTGGAGTTTCCATTTTTTCTTCCCACCATTTTTTTTCTCCCTTTTTTTTAAGGTCTTGTTAAACTTACAGACACAGTTTCTTAAGGATGCCGAGAGTCTGAATCATAAAAGACATGTTAAACATTCTATTAGAATTCAAACCTCCTTTTTTAATGCAAATCTAAATGCCATTTTATGGAACATCTATAATTATGAAAATGGGAAGACATTGCCTTGTGTGCGGGGAGAGTCTGTGAGTATGAATATTACATTAATGGGCCCACACCAGCTCACTGATCCTGCTGGCAGGAGCATAAAAAATGCTTGAGTGAAACTTTTATTTAGATGTTAAGACTCCAGGCCCCAGCGGGGTGACAGAGACAGTCCCTGTGAGTTGCCATCCGAGAGAGAGCTTGAATTGAATTACCCAGGGGGGAAGGAAGTAGTGATGAGCACTGCTTCGCTTATTTAATTTCATTTACTTTCAGTACATTATCAGCATGAGGCTTTTCTCTCCCTACCAACTGAAACCCAAGAATGCCACCACCAAGAAAACAAAGACATAATGCAGCAGAGATGTTTGAATTCAAAGTTACTAATTTTAGGAGACTAGGGACAGAACCATCACTACCTTCTTACCTTAAAAGTCACACTTGGTTTGCTAAAATTGGGCACTGAATGAGTTCCTGAATTTCCTCTCTTGGTCATCCATCAACAAGATTTTGAAGAGGAAGAGAGCTGGAAATACAGTATTTTATATGCTGTGTTTTTGTAAGATGTGTTATGTTGCTTTCTTATTAGAGGGAATCTGTATTGATGAGCTCTCTTGCCTGCATTCCCTTATGGGCAGTGGGAAAAAATGGGGGATTATAGGTGAAGTTTGGAATGGCTAGGGAAAAAAATTAGATCAAATCAATTTTTATTCTGTTGATTGTCTTCTATGTCTAAGGCACTCTGTGATGAGTGCAATAACAGTATTGTTCTCAATGTAAAGTTGATTCTGAGCCCAAACTTATTACCTCCACCGTCTATTAGATAAACCCAGATGGGATCCAGATCAATCTCAATCCAAGGTGAGAAGCCACTGTGGCAATCAAGTTCTCTCCCCTTTCAGTGTCAGCTTAGGATCTCACTGATCAAGAACTGATGGTCCTGATGATACAGACATTAACTCCAGTCCTGTATGATGAGGCTGGAAGAGCCTTGTATGCCTGAATTCACAAGTGAACCGATATGCAGAGTTACTTAACATGTAATAGAAAGTATGTAGATGTTTTATAGGATGGTAATAAAAATATAATTTTTACTATCATAAAAATGGAAGGAAGAAGCCACAAACAATTGTATGAGTTGCTATTTTAAGGCAAAAACATTTAAGTATATAATTTTTTTTTAATCAAGGCTTTTTGTCCATTACCTAAAAAAGATATCACCACCTTGATGGAAAAAAAGAGAAATGATTTAGATTTATTAGGAATAAATTGCCCTTTGGATAAACCTAGGGGTGTATCACATTATATCAGCACAAAACAGAATTGCATTAGTGTCAAATCTCTCTCTCCTACTGCACTTAACTAAATCTCTCAGAATAGCCCATGTAAAGAAAAGATTCACTTAGCTGAAGGATGTGGGGCCATAAAGATAAGATCAACAGAGAAGAGTGTTACCCAGAAGCGATGGCCACCCAACTTTCATGACAGATGAAGATAAAAGAAATTCTCAGACATCTTTCTTTCGCCATCCAGATTCCTTTAAACCCTGTATCCCATCCATACCACCTCTACAGAGTAGAAGTCCATCTCTCAGCACTAAGCATGGCTCCTTAGTTAGCCACACACAGCAACAACAACGGGGGCCCTTTGGAGTGTGATACATTTCCATAAAGTAGTCAATAAAAAAGACATGGGAGCTTATGTGAGTCACGGCCTATTTAATCAGCTGCATTCTAGCCCACTGGGAAAAGAGAATTGGAGAAATCAGTTGGCAACACCACAGCACAAGGCTATTAGCATAAGAGGCCACACAGTTTCTATTGCAAAAAGGTTGCAGCAAAAAACAGTACCCACAAACTTTCATTATAGGTACTGGCTTGGTCTCTTGCCCAATCAACCTGAAATGAAAATCAATGATTTAAAAAATTCCATCTTTGTTCAACATTTTTCTCTCTTGAAACTGGACTTCTATCCTCTCCTTTCTTTTTAATCCAAGTTCTTTTCAATTGTTTGAAAAAGAGACCAAGCCAACTCCATCTTGGGGACAGATAGCTACCTGGGGTGAATTTCAGGCAGGATAAAGTTTATCAGTTTCTTTCATTAAAGTACCCATGATATAGGACCTGGGATTTTGGGGGATGAGGTTGGATAAAATCTAAAATTTGAAGGTTGGGAATGGTCAAGTTCCATTTGTGATTCCAATTCACTCACATCACTGGGGTGTGTGTGCATTTGCAAAATGACAGATATATTTCACAGTATCTCAAATGGACAAAATCAAAGGGGATATGGCAGGCAGGGTGGGAGGTATAGTAGTCTCCTGTCTGGTGGTTGTTAATCTCCAGCATCACTTTGCAGACAAAGGTCTGTGTAGTTAAGCCTATGGTTTTTTCAGTAGTCACGTATGGATATGAGAGTTGGACCATAAAGAAGACTGAGCACCAAAGAATCGAAGCTTTTGAACTGTGGTGTTGGAGAAGACTCTTAAGAGTCCCTTGGACAGCAAGGAGATCNGTTAAGCCTATGGTTTTTTCAGTAGTCACGTATGGATATGAGAGTTAGACCATAAAGAAGACTGAGCACCAAAGAATCGAAGCTTTTGAACTGTGGTGTTGGAGAAGACTCTTAAGAGTCCCTTGGACAGCAAGGAGATCAAACCAGCAATCTTAAAGGAAATCAATCCTGAATATACATTGGAAGGACTGATGCTGAAGCTGAAATTCCAATACTTTGGTCACCTGAGGCGAAGAGCCAACTAATTGGGAAAGACCCTGATACTGGGAACGATTGAGGGCCGGAGGAAAAGGGGGCAACAGAGGAGGGGATGGTTATCGACTCATTGGACATGAGTTTGAGCCAACTCTGGGACACAGTGAGACAGGGAAGCCTGGCATGCTGCAGTCCATGGGGTCGCAAAGAGCTGGACATGACTGAGCAACTGAATAATCTATTGGTTAAATCCTCTCCCTGGTTTTTGGTTTCTGAGTCCTTCTTTAATAAGTTCATTACTATTTTTCTTAGCTTTTTGCATTTCTGGATTACTTTTTGCTTTTTTTCTCAATTTTCAGGAACCAGTCAATAAATGACAGTTTGAGGTGTCTGGCAGGAAGTGTTCATCTTCTACACATGAAACAGGGACAATGGTTTCAATGACTCTTCCTTCATTAGTCCTTTNTTTTTGCATTTCTGGATTACTTTTTGCTTTTTTTCTCAATTTTCAGGAACCAGTCAATAAATGACAGTTTGAGGTGTCTGGCAGGAAGTGTTCATCTTCTACACATGAAACAGGGACAATGGTTTCAATGACTCTTCCTTCATTAGTCCTTTGGGACAGGCTTACATAAGTCTTGATCTGCTATGGTCCCATCCGATATCCACTTGAGTTTACATTTATTTCTCACACTTTTCAGTCTTTGTGTTTCGCTTATTAAGGAATATAGACTAACACATGTAAGGGGAAAAATTTCAAGCCATTAATAATAATAGACTTAGGACCTAAAAGTTTCAAAGACATGGAAGCCTTTAATCTCATGGAGAAATAAATTGGATAGGAGATGAAAGGAAGGGATTGAACACAAAGTACTTAACCAAGTTCTTCAACAAACCATGACATAAGAAACTAAGAAACAAAATACATGCAACTGAAGCTAGACTGAAGGATGTCAGAGAATGGTAGAAATCACACATATCGTTTAAACCAATGCAGGAGACAAATATTCAGGAGATCTTGATNCAGGATAAAGTGAGAATCCTGACCCAAATCCAGACAGTGATGCTTCAAATGGCTTTGAGAGTCTAAGGAGGAGGAGGAGAGGATTTCAAATACCAAATTGTTTTTTTTTTTTTAACAAATCTTGAAGATTCATCACTGTATTCTCATCTCATCTTGAGACAGGCCACTTTTATACATGTGTTACTTGAGAGTGTTTATCTTTAAAAATGAATGACAAAATATTATTTCCAAATATATTTACTTACTTCTCTACTGGATTATGATAAGAACAGGGAGAAAAGGAAAGCAAAAGAGCCCTCCCTGGGTTTGGGGTCACTTTTCAACTGGCTTAACTTCTACCTGTCCACCATACTGTGGCCAGAAATCATCTTCCTGAAACATATATCTGGCTCTGTCACACTCCTGTTCACAGCCTTTAATGGTTCTCCCTAGCCTGTGGGAGGAAACGCAAACTCTCCATCTCTTCAAAAACTTTAAAACTTGGTCTCACTCTATCTTCCAGTTTCATTTTGTCCCAATCCCTTATCCTTCCTAATACTCCAAACAATGAGTGACAGGCTGTGCCTTCTGGGATATGGCATGCATTTTACACTGCCAGGCCTTGGCTCATGCCATTCTTCTTGGTTGGGAATTTCAATCTCTATCACCATTTTCTGAGGAGGGAGTGCTCCTTTAAGACTTAATTCAAATGTCACATCCCTTCTGAATCTTTCTCTACTTCTCCAAATAGAATTATATACTCTCTTTTCTCTGCTCTGATACCATTTTCTATAGGGTATTATTATAGCACAGTCTTGGTTCCCAGAGATCCTAAATCTTTCCCCCAACACTCTCTCTTCATTCTTGTCTCTTTGCTTAGATGTACCTAAGACCTTAGTTACTATGTAAAACTGCTAGAAGCCTGAATGAAGAAATAGAAAAGGGACTTCCCAGGAAAAAGAATGTAATGGGGGATCTGGGTAGAAGGCAGTAGGGAGGATGGCCTAAAAAGGGAAGGAGGGTAAAAACAGATCTTCAATTCATAGGGAGACAGAGAGCACTTTGAAAAAAATTAAATGAACAAAGTATCATAGTGCCTGGATCGAAATGAGGGAAAAAAGAAGGATCCAATATGGTTGTGTCCCAAGGAGATGGGCCAGTGTTTGTACCCCAAGTGTCTAGGTAAGGAGAGTAAGAATTATTGATAGATTGAGGCAGAGCTGGAATGGCTAAGACCCATCGCAGGGCAGAGCTATACTGTAATTGTTGAACTGATGTGGGATAAAGAATAATCCTTCCCTAAAATACACTCAGTAAACTCCAAGGAGTTTGGTGCTAATTATTTAACTTCTTGAAGCCTAAAGGAAACCTGTGATGGGAAGTCTGGTCCCTTTCATAGAGGGCAGTTCAATTCATTAGTCATATACCTGTTTCTCGCTGTATCCCCAAGGACCTCACACACTCAGTAGGTGCCCAATAAATGTTTGTTAAACTGAACTGAAACCACTTCCAGCCTTATGGGACTTGTGGTCTAAGAAGGCAATATGGGAGTGAATATTTGTTAGATAATTCCAGTTGACCTATTTCAAATCTCTAAAGATGATGCTGTGAAAGTGCTGCACTCAATATGCCAGCAAATTGGAAAACTCAGCAGTGGCCACAGGACTGGAAAAGGTCAGTTTTCATTCCAATTCCAAAGAAAGGCAATGCCAAAGAATGCTCAAACTACCATACAATTGCACTCATCTCACACACTAGTAAAGTAATGCTCAAAATTCTCCAAGCCAGGCTTCAGCAATACGTGAACTGTGAACTTCCAGATGTTCATGCTGGTTTTAGAAAAGGCAGAGGAACCAGAGATCAAGTTGCCAACATCTGCTGGATCATGGAAAAAGCAAGAGAGTTCCAGAAAAACATCTATTTCTGCTTTATTGACTATGCCAAAACCTTTGACTGTGTGGATCACAATAAACTGGAAAATTCTGAAAGAGATGGGAATACCAGACCA
>SJYV01005751.1:2942124-2994488 GCA_006410875.1 Neotragus pygmaeus | reverse complement strand
GAAAGTTGGACTATAAAGAAAGCTGAGTGCCGAAGAATTGATGCTTTTGAATTGTGGTGTTGGAGAAGACTCTTGAGAGTCCCTTGGACTACAAGCAGATCCAACCAGTCCATCCTAAAGGAGATCAGTCCTGGGTGTTCATTGGAAGGAATGATGCTGAAGCTAAAACTCCAATACTTTGGCCACTTCACGCGAAGAGTTGACTCATTGGAAAAGACTCTGATGCTGGGAGGGATTGGGGGCAGGAGGAGAAGGGGACAACAGAGGATGAGATGGCTGGATGGGATCACTGACTCGATGGACATGAGTTTGAGTGAACTCTGGGAGTTGGTGATGGACAGGGAGGCCTGGTGTGCTATGATTCATGGGCTCGCAAAGAGTCAGACTTGACTGAGTGACTGAACTGAACTGAACTGCAATCACTTCCACCTAAGCCACAAACAATAACTTTTGTTCTGCTGTATAGTCACTATTTTAATCTTAGGGTTGGTACTGTGAAATAAGAAAGTAAAAAAGGGAAAGAAAGGAAGCTTCAGCCAAAAAGCCAGGAGAAAGTAGCGGGTGAAGAAGTCAAGAGGAACCATGTGCTAAGAATGACGGGAGGGTGGATAAAGAGAATTTTGGGGGAAAAATCAGGAAAAAATACCATGAACCTCAACTGGAGAGAACAAAATCTCCCAGCTGATTGCATAGACTCATTGAGATATTGGTTCTTTCTACCTCAGAAGTTATTTATCTTCAGGAAAGCATCAAAGGTTGTGTACAGAGAAAGTCATAATGGACAAAGATGGAGCCAACCACAGCAACTTAACAAATGGATAACTGAATATACTTCAGAAAACAGCTGCTGATGGCAATTTCTGAGCTGCAGGCCTTGAGTGGCTGAGAACTTGGCCCTCTCTTTCTCAAGTTTTGTTCTTTTATTTTCCTCAAAGTTTTATTTTCTCTTTGAACATCACGAGTGTGTTTGTTTGCATCCTGTACACAAACATTCTATGTGTGCCTGATCACTTGACACTGCTGATGGGGAAAGCTGCATGGGGATTAGTATACTAGAATCCTGGAATCTTTATTTTAGTTATTCTCCAAACCAAAAGATTTCCGGAAGGAATCCAATAATAGTAACTTTGCCTTCTCCATGTCTCTCTGTGCAAAACATTCAGATATCATCAGAGCACTGCACTGAGAAAACTTTTAAAGCAAACAAAGCAGAAAATAAAAAAGAAGACTCAGGAACTAATTATTGTGATTCTCTGTGGGTATTTCAGGGTGGGTGATCTAATGAGAACTCTCAGACCCCATCAGGAAGAACTTGATGGGAAGGCAGTGATCTCAGCAACGTGGCTTTGACCTGGGATGTATCAGCTGCTGGACAAAGGGCCACTCCCAAGCCAGACCTTGCTCCTAGCCAGCTCCCTGGGTGCCTCTGTGCCACCAGATGGGATTGATGACAGAAAAATGATGGCTGCAATAAGGAACCTTGAGGGCAGAAATCACCACCTTTTCCTTTAAGTTATACATATGAGATTTAAGATCTTTTTTGGTTCTTCTGTTTCATCTGACAAAACTCAAGCAAGTTTGAAGTAAGTTGAACTTTGCAAGGAAAAAATTAGGGAGGGGAAAATGAGGGTGATGTTGCTAGACCCAAAAGTTTCCAACCAAATCACCAAGTCTGTAATTGCAAAATAAAAACACTAAATCTCAATATCTATTTGCACAGCTCATTAACTAAGGGCTCACACTCAGCAAATGGGAAAAAAAAAAAATAAAGGAAAAAACCTTCAGTACCAAATACATTTGGAAAGTTACTGTGGAGACCTGTCTTTCCCTAGGATCTAAATTAGGCTGTTGTCAGATGCATCTGTCTGTCTGTCTTTACTGTTTATGTGAGAAGCCGAAAGTTGGGATGAGGCAAAGCATCTTTTGTCAGACTGTGCTGGAGAGAAAAAGAGAACATTCCTTTCTCCACTGAGTATTCTGAACATTACAGCAGGCACTCGACCTGCTTTGCTACTGGGACAACATGATTTACAATGTGAAAAGGGAAAACCTAAATCACCAAGTAATGAAAACATTAAAGTTAATGCATCACAAGTGAGGAATTTATTACCATTAACTCCAATAAACAGTTATAAAACACTTGTCCTTTCCTGTCCATGTGCAGGGACACAGACACTGGACTTCATTAAGCTCAACTTTCTTTTCTTCTTCACTAGACCAGTCATGTGTGTTTGAACCAACCACCATTTATTGTTAAGTGGACTGGTTCATTTTCCAGGACTATAGAAAGCTGAAGGCACATCCATTTTGCTTCATGGTGCTTGGTATAGACGGATGAAATAGCGAAGTTTAGAAGACATGCTGCTCGGTATGGCTATATGAGTTTATTTAAAACTGCCTAAAATGTATGTCCGATAAAAACAGAGTAACTTCAAAGCAGCTTTTCTCAGAGGCAGGTATATAAGTAATAATGCCTGGCGAGGAGGGTGGCATGTTGGATGCCAATGCATGTCAGGTGCATTTAGCTGAATAATTTTTCCCTTGTTATTGTTTGGTATAGCACCTTAGAAACCCATTTCCTTCCAACATCTTTCTCTGTCACAGGGGCATACCAGTTTATTACCTTCAGGTTGTTCATGAACAAAAGAGGCTGCACATATTGGATGGCTAAGGTAGATTGGTTCTGGAATCATTTATTTTAGAGGAAAAAAAGAACTATAGTGTCTTTTTGGAAAGCCAACTCTAATCATGGAATTGCCTGAGTGTTACAAAGCAGATGGGAGGCAGCATGAAATTCAGGCTTCCCTGACCAGTTATAGCAATGATGATAATACTAATACTTCACATTTGGATAGCCCTTTATTTAGTGTTTGTAAAGTGCTTTCCTTAACAACATCTCTTTGATTCTGATACAGATAAAATGGCCTCAGTAGTCTAGCCTTTAGGAGTTGAAACTGAAGCTCAGAAATGGTAGAAGACTCTCACACAGCTGGAAGGAAAGAGAATCAACACACAAATTCAGTGTTTTTTTAAGCTCCGCCATCTAGTACTTTTTTGGTTACATTATGCTATGACAAACATTTTATGTAATGAATAATGCTACAGTCATGACTATAATGTAGTCAAGATAAAGAGTGTTTTAATTCTAGATTTCTCCGCCCAAATGGTTTTTAGGAAGCCTCTCTGTTAAACATGGCTACATTATTGGTACTGCAGAATGGAGTCTTGGAATTGTCCAGGATGTCCAGCTTTGAAATGAGGTCTGATTTTTGGCATTACCAGAAAAAGCAGGTACTTGGATGACTCTCCTGTTGGGTCCCCCCTGGGCCAAACTATGTAGAACATATGAAAGAAAGGACTAGAGAGGCTCTGATGCAGAATCTGAGCTGTGCATCCTGCGTTGCCAGCACCAAGATTTCCATGAGTAAGACCAACTGCTAAAAAGTAGTACGATTTAAGGAGGCAGTAATCACTATTTTAGCATTTCCATAAGGTACCCTAAAGAAGAACTCTTAGATGAAGAGGTTACAGGTCTCACCAGAAGTGATGGAGCAAATGACCCTGCCACTCCTTTTGCACATAGGAAAATGAAAGCCCAGCCAGCTGTGATGCCATTATGTGATTCACTCAATGATGCCATTCTGTGACATCATCCAAGGTAATGTGACTAATTTGTTGTAGAGTTGAGAAGAGAAATGGAGTTTTCTGACTCCAATTCAGCATCATATCATTCTTTCACTCCCACAGTCAGGAAATGATCCTTCTATAACCCTCGTTTGACACACAGTACAGCAGAAAGTGGTAGGCCATCCTGAAAACAGGTGAATTAAGTAATAGTCTCTGTCCTGAACACTGAGGCCCCTGGTCTTCTTTTACTGTTCAGTTCTAAAAACCCTGGTAGTTGTGTACAAGGGTACCTCCAACAGATTCATGGATCCTTCCCCGGAAAAATGAATGACCTCAGAGAAAAGACCTGTAGACACTGACATTTGGGAGACCCCAAGCAAAATGGCTGGGTCTTCCTGTCACTCTCAAGTTTAGGCTTTCTAAAGTGAAGTCCATCAGTGAATATGTCCCACCTTAGCACACAGAAGTTTCAATCAGCCTTTTAGCACCTCATATTTAAATATAAGCAAGGTCTAAAGATCCCTAGACATTTTCAGAAAAGCTTCCAACATGGAGGACAAAGACCAAAACATAAAAAGGAACTCAGAGGAAACAGTTAATTTAGGGAGCAGAAAGGAAAATTAAAAACCACAAAAAGGCAATCATTAATGTTCACAGAGGGATGAGAAGACGCTGAATTCATGAAATAGGATGCTTAAAAAGAAACACACTCAGAGAACAAGAAAGGCTGGTCTTAAACATGTGGTAGTCAAAATTAAAACCAAAATCAATAGATGGGTTGAAGATGTAATTGAGGTAATATTAAAAAAAAATAGGCCAAAAAGATTAAGACAACAGAAAACAGATGAGATAAAAACGTTAGAACACAGAAAGTAAAGGGAAGAAAATGATCAAAGAAACGTTAAATTTTCTCAAAATGAGAGATATAAATCTTCTGACTGAAAGAGATCGCCATATACCCAGCACATGAAATTTCAAAGAGACCCACATCTTGGTGATGACTTGAAATTTCATAACACAATGAATAACAAGAAGTTTGTAAAAGCTTCTGAATTGGGGGGAAAATTGGTCATACACAAAGAATCAAGAATCAGACTGGCATCGAACTTCTTTACAGTGACACTAGAAGCTAAAATGAAGCAAAACTTTACAAATTCTAAGGGAAAATAATTTCCATCAGCGTTTTAACACCTAAACTACCAACCAAGTGTAAAGGCAGACTAAAGAGGTTTTCAGACATGCACATTCTCAAGAAATTTACATCCTGGGCATCCTTTCTAGAATGCCACCAGAACATGTGCCCCACCAAAGTGAGAGGGTCCATCAAGAAAGAAGGTGATGGATCCCGGTGGGGCTCTGACCAAGGAAAGAGACAAAGGGAAGTTCCAAGGTAGGCAGCCCACAGTGCGGAGGAGTACAGAGGTCTCCGGAAGAGCTGCTCTGAGAACAAAATGGACCTGCTGAATCATCGGAGGTGGGTGAACACTTCCAATTCTGCTACAAAGTTGGGGAAGAATTAGGAATGGTGACTTAGAAAACTAATAAAATGAAAAAAAAAACCAAGGCATTTTCCTACTCTGGAAAAAACAAGAAATAAAATTTAATTATAGAAGTTTATAAGGGTTGGCAGTAAATAAAATTTACATAGTTAAAACATGTAAAGCCTAAAACTGAACAAACTAAAAATTATAGGATAATCATGTCGGGAAGATGAAGGGAGGAGAAGTGAAGACTGGGATTAGAGAAGAGTGTTAAATCCTCTATAAAATCAACAGTTAGTATTGGAAGTTGAAAAAGAAAAAAAGCTGTATAATAATATTATTTAGAAATTTATTATTTAAAATTATTTATAAATAATCTTATTTATAAAGAATTATTTCATGAATTTCTAAATGTACACAGCAGAATTGATGAAAGATTTGAAGGGGTTGCTTCTGGAGAGCAGTACTCAGGAATTAGAAAGGGATGAATGTAGTATTATTTGATTTTTAAAACCATATGTCTATTATTTTGGTGGAAATAAAAAATAATTAGAAAATAGAAAAAACAGCTTTACAACTATTTTACAACAAAGCCACAAGACTCCATATTTACATAATGATGATATCCATTCTGAATTTTGCTAAATATACAAATATTCTTAAACTTGGCATGAAGGATTTGTGACAAAGGAATCGAGAAAAGAAAGAAGAAATTGGTATGGAATAAAGAGAAGCAATTTTTACTAAAAACCACTTACACAAAGCCATAGGTACCATTGAATTAGGTATCATTTAAAGAATATATTAATATCTGTAATCTTTGTACAATTTAAGATTCATTTGACATTCTAATATTGTACTTTGTACTACAGGTTTAATTCTGCTTAAGCCCTTCCTACATTGCCAGGGGACCCACAAAAACAGGAGGTCTCTTTCCACAGGAGTTCCATTTTATTTCACAAGTAACAAAGGGTATGTGATCCTTTTATGAAATCTGGGGGTCTGAATCCCTGAGTATAAACTTGCGTTGTACTTTACAGAATAGTTTTATATCACTAGGCATGACCAAAATTGTATAAAGTAGCTGCAGATAAAATCAAATCAGAAAAAATTTATTTGGAACCTACCATGTGGTAGGTATTGCACCTGAGAGCAAACAATTCCCAGGACGTCCTAGAAAGACAACTTCAGATCAGTGCAAAGGCACAGACAGCACAGACATGATTCTAATTTATAGGATTAGAAAGGTACAAGGCCATAAAACAAGACACCTGTTGTCTGCATTTATGTTAAAGGTTTCGTTTTTTAAAAAATAATCAGAAACCCATAATCATTATTCTTGACATAAATTACACATTAGATTGGGAGTGGAAATCATGTTTTAAGACTAGGAAGGGAAGGAAAAGTAAAACCAACTGCATGTAATTTTTCAAGTGGAAACAATGGCAATATGAAGATATATGGGCTTCAGATCCTCTGGTAGAGGAAAGAGGCTGTGCTCTCTTAGCTCTTACAGTGTCGCTCCTGTGACCTCTACCATTTGAAATGCTTTGATTCCACCTTGCCCAAGGGACCTGTGAGCAACGGAAAAAGGGATGAAGGATGCCTATGCCTGACCTCACCTTTACATTGTCCAATGACTGAAGGTATAAATCAGCTTTCCCCTTGAAGACTCGAGTGTCAGAAGCTCATGTGAAATGCTGGAAATATTAAATGATGTCCCTGAGGGTTTTACTGTTACTCAGTTTTCTCCTGTAACTGGGAGAGCTGTTCACATGAAGGATACTCTCCCCCAGGATCTCAATTTGTATACAAAATGAAGTATGAAACTCCAACAACTTCTTGCCACTTTGGAAAGAAAATAAACAATTAGTGGAGGTTGCCCTTAGCCTGCTGGTCCTGCTTATATTTCAATGATCTCTGTCTATTCCCAGAGAACAGTTCACACCAACAAAGGTGTGATACCCTCATTACAAATCCTTGTTTTCTGGGTAATAAATCAGTGATGGTTAAAAAAAATCTCTGCAGACAATTCAAGGTGTTTTTGTAATGAGGAAAAATAAAAACTCTTTGCTTTGTCCTAGTTAGTAGAGGAAGTGTACTAATAATAATTAGAATAGAGGATCAACTGCCCCAGGGCCAAGTTTCCAGTGATCTTGGGCTGTATCTAAAACTTCCTTCCAAAATTCTTTCTGCAAAAATTTTAAATCTATGGACTGTTAAATCTCCCAGCACACTTTGATTCATTAATCCTCACTGCTGCTGCTGCTAAGTCGCTTCAGTCGTGTCTGACTCTGTGCGACCCCAGAGACGGCTGCCCACCAGGCTCCCCCGNAAACTCTTTGCTTTGTCCTAGTTAGTAGAGGAAGTGTACTAATAATAATTAGAATAGAGGATCAACTGCCCCAGGGCCAAGTTTCCAGTGATCTTGGGCTGTATCTAAAACTTCCTTCCAAAATTCTTTCTGCAAAAATTTTAAATCTATGGACTGTTAAATCTCCCAGCACACTTTGATTCATTAATCCTCACTGCTGCTGCTGCTAAGTCGCTTCAGTCGTGTCTGACTCTGTGCGACCCCAGAGACGGCTGCCCACCAGGCTCCCCCGTCCCTGGGATTCTCTAGGCAAGAACACTGGAGTGGGTTGCCATTTCCTTCTCCAATGCATGAAAGTGAAAAGTCAAAGTGAAGTCGCTCAGTCATGTCTGACTCCTAGTGACCCCATGGATTGCAGCCTACCAGGCTCTTCTGCCCATGGGATTTGCCAGGCAAGAGTACTGGAGTGGGGTGCCATCGCCTTCTCCATTAATCCTCACTGCTACCTCTATAATAGGCATGTGTGTTAGTCACTCAGTCGTGTCCAACTCTTTGTGATCCCATGTACTGTAGCCACCAGGCTTCTTTGTCCATGGAATTTTCCAGGTGAGAATACTGAAGTGGGTTGCCATTTCCTTCTCCAGGGGATCTTCCTGACCCAGGGATTGAATCCAGGTCTCCCACATGGCAGGCTGACTCTTTACCATGAGCCACCAGGGAAGCCCATAATATAATAGGCATAATTATCTGTAATAAGAAAAATGATCATTTTTCTCTTGATGGAGAAATTCATGTGATTCATTCAAGTCTCTCAGTTAATAAGTGGACAAAGCAGGAACAGGAATAAGGAGTCCACATGACAATCCGTACCATTAATCTCTTGGCATCTCTTTTCTCCATCAAAGATTTGAAGTACTGGCACACAAAGAATATATAGTCCCTATTATAGAAACATGACTATGTATCTGTATAGAGCTTCAGAAATTTTAGAGCATGTTCAAACCTTTTATTTAGTTCAATTTTTATAACAGTCCTATGAGGTAGGTATTTATAGACTCTGTAATGAAGGAATAAAAGTAAAACGAAACAGCTTAAACAGCTGAGAAGAGCCAGGGAAATATTAAGGATTACTTAAGACACTGCACAATCCATAATTACATCATGTTTGTAAGAGACAGCTAGATGTATGAATATATTTATTAGCCTGCCTGTTTCTGTGCTATAATAGCAGACTGATCTCTAAAAGAGCCTCTGCTCTGTGTTCTAAGATCATATTCCAGTCATGAAAGGATATTCAGAATGGTGTAATGTGCTCTTTTAACACAAGCTCTCTTGTCATCGAACCGTGGCTGAATTAGGGATGAATGACACAGCTTCTCTGGGGGGTAAAAAGCGTGAGGGCCGAGAGGGACCCCAAATAGCATACAAGGGAAAATGAAGAAAAAGGGTTTTTTTGCCTCCTGGAAGTCTGAAACTGAAAGTTGCTCAGTTGTGTCCGACTCTTTGCAACTGCATTGACTATACAGTCTATGGAATTCTCCAGGTCAGAGTACTGGAGTGGGTAGCTTTTCCCTTCTCCAGGGGAATCTTCCCAAACTAGGGATCAAACCCAGGTCTCCCACACTGCAGGTGGATTCTTTACCAGCTGAGGCACCAGGGAAAACCCTCAGAAGTCTAATCTTTTGAAATAGGCCCAGTGATTTTTTTTTTAAAAAGTAGCACCAAATAGAATCAATGTTGCTTAACTAGTGTGTGTTTAAGGGAACTGGAAAAGGGTCCCTCTTCCAAAATATCTTCTCAACTGACTCCCTTAATTCCTGAAATACCACCATTGGAAGTCCATTCCCTTAGATGAAAGCATTATTTTCTACTGAAATTCAAATGCCTCTGGGAGAGGCACTCCCATCCACAGTATGATAACAAACAAATGCATCAAGGATATTGAGAGAGGGAAGCCCAGAGAGCTGGCTCTCCCAGGGACAAAGCACGGTCACTTGCAACCATGCATCAGGTCACCAAGCAGAAATAACTGATAGAAGTATGTTCAGTGCTGACTCTTATCAATGAGCTGTGTGTGGCTGACGATGTTGCATTGAGCTATTATCAGTCATTCGTACCTCAGAGCAGTGGTTCTTAACTCAGCTGCACATCACCATCGCAATCACCTGTCAATCTTTCCAAAATGGAGATACTCAGACAGTACCCTACATTTGTGGAATCAGGATCATGTGGGAGTATGGCTGAGGCATGTTTATTTTTACAAAGCTCTGTGGATTTTCAGATGTTCTTCCAGAGTTGAAAACTGCAACCGTGGAGTGAATCTGTCATCCTGATGGCTTGCTGGTGGGCCTTGGTGAGGTGGGACCCCAGGCTGGGGGCCTGAACACTGAATACCAGAAGAAGTGGTGAGAGGCAAGGGAGGTTCCATAAACACAAAGTAACAAAAGATGATGCAGAAAAGAACCGAGATGACTTATCTATATCACAATTTTGACAAACTACCTGGGAGTATTATTATTACCAAGACTTGATAAAACACGAGTCTATGAAAGTTAAGACTTCTGCATAACACCATTTAAGAAATACCAGGGCAATGACTGTTTATGATCATATAACTCAGGTTTATTTCATCCTTTCAAAAGGCTGAAGAAGCCTCTTGCAGTCTTTTCTTTACTGTAGTAGCTCTTCCCATCCCATTCTTTATAGTCCTCTCTCTGAGTCTTGCCATACTCGTCTTATCCTTAATTAGCCTCCAAAGAGAGTACTTACCAGGTAAATCTGTTAGGACTAGTTCCGTCAGTGTGACAGAAACCCCCCTAAAATAGAGGCCTAACAAGAAAGAAGATAATCTCTCAGGAATAAACTATGCAGGAGGGAGGTAGCCAGGCAATTGGAGGGTATTTCATGTGCTCGTCTCCTCTGTCTTGTCTCCACCACCTTTAGCAAATGATTTCTTCCACATGGTCTGAGTTGGCTCCAGCTCCAGCCAGCAGGAAGGGAAAAGGGGGCAAGGGCCACAGCATCACCCTCCCTCACCTGTGTGTATCCCTAAAATAACCCATTCCTTTCAGATTCTGCTGGCCAGAACTTGAGCCGCATGGGTGAGTCTAGTTGTTAGGGAGTTAAGGAGGCAGGGAGCTGTTCAGGGCAGCTATGAGCCCATCTAGAAAGACAGAAAAGGGGAGATGGCTAAGCCACACCAGGAACTGTCCACGCAGCAAAACTAGTACAGGCGGTCACCTCATGAACCTAGACTATCTCACCGGAAAGAGCAAATGAGTGTGGTAAGCAAAGACTGCTTAATGCCAGGTGTTGAGTAATTCGTGGTGATTAGAGGAAACTGTTTTCCACTAATGAAGAGTGAGAATATGTTGAAAGTAGTTATCTGTAGACCAGGCATCACAATAGAGGCCTCAAATGAAGTGCTTGGTTTGTCTTTTGAAAGCTTACAGTTCCTCTTGGAATTATGTGATCCCAAAAGTCCACCTCTTGCCTAATGAAAGATCTGAATTCAGTCCTTCTTCCCAAGTCCCTGGAGTCAACTTCTGTAATCTGTCAGGAGCAGAACGGCATACCTGGTCATGGATTTCCACACTAGCTATCAATAAGTAAGAGAAATACTTATTTCACATACAAATTCTGCTGAGATGAGCTTTAAAAGATTCTGATCAATGAAAAGATGTACTTTCTCCTGACTCTAGGGTTCCAGGTATGTCAGTACCTCCCGGTCTGTGACGAATCTGAGAATACAGAACAGAACTATACTGGTCTAGAAGCATGCAGTCTAAAATATAAGAAATCGGTTTAACTCTGTAACTCTGTTTGGATTGCTTCTAGGATGGTTTAAAAGTAAAGTACTGCTTTGTTTTCCCATCAGATCTCCCTATATCATCTGATAGACTTGTTTCCTTTCTCTGTGTTTCTCACTCGTCTGGCTGATTGAATTGTATAGCCAGTTAGCTCAGTTAGATAGGGCATGGTGCTAATGAGACCAAGGTCACAGGTTTTATCCCCAGATAGGCAGACAGGTATCCAGAGTAAAATTCTGTCCCATGTATACTTGGTTGCTTCTCTCTCTCTCTGGTTAGCTGTTCTGAAAGGATGTGTGCTTCTCAAAAGGGGGACAGAGTAAGAAAGAGTTGGTGTCCTAACAGAGATAAGCTGTGCTGTGGGAAAACCCCACAAAATGCTGGACTGGAAATATCTTTATACCAAGAGGAATACAAAGAAGTTTGATTTATGAAAAGGTCCCTCCTACTTCCAGGACACTATGACCCACAAACATGGAGACTGAGCTGCGACACTAAGGATGGAGAAAGGAAGCTCGAGAGGCAAGAACAATCGTCATATTCCTAGGCTAGGGTCCAGAGCTCTTGCTTCCTGCTTCCTGCTTGATCTGGGACATTCAGATCACATGTGGTCTCCTATTTCCAGCCCCACCTCAGTGTTCCCAAGTCAGTGGCGAGTTGTTGGGATGTTGTGGAGGAAAATCATGTCCAAAACAGGAATAAAATTCACAACCGCTTCTACTTGTTCCAGATAGAAATGTCATTTCTCACCACTGGAAGACTTCCCCCGACCCCTCCTTATGAAAAATCTGTCACTCTGTCCACACATCAGGGAGAACAAATGTGTTTTTGATCCCTCTGTGAACAAACGAGACTCAGCACCTGCACAGTGCTCAAGGGTGGCCGGCCCTCATCCTCACTCCGAGCCGGCTGCTGCTCTTGGGCAGAGAAAGTAAAAATGATTGATTCAACATCTTAATTAAGATAAACAAACAAAGAGGAACATCAAATAATGGACCTGACAGTTTGAAACAAACTGAAAGTACAGCTTAGTATTTCATAAAAGAAAAAGCGTTTGATGTGAGGATGGCAGTTTAATAATTTGTAAATATCACTGGCTTGGTATTATAGCTAATCCAAATATTTTCATTTCTCATCATAAGTTACCCTCTGCTGATGGCTTGTCCTCTTCAACTCACAGCTTTCACCGTGGAGCCTTTGACAGGGGTGGAGAAGAGAGGAAGAGAAAGGGTCACAGGTTCTTTGTGGAATGTGAATTACATTGTCAACTTCCTTTCTACACTTTGATTCAGATAGTCCCTGGAAAATATCACCAACAAGCCCCAAGCTTTTATTGCCTTTTTCTTCAGCTCCCCTAAAAAAGTATCAAAATTTAATCATTACAGCTTTCCATTAGCTTCTGACTGTTTTACTAATTAAGTCTGAGCTTTTCCCCATTCCTAATATGTAAAGAAATGGGAAATGAAACCTCCTCACTAACCGTAATGTCCATACAATACTGTTTTTATACCATAATAAAGTAGTTAACTATATACTGAAAAGGTGTTTTATTGCCCCTGCTGCTGCTGCTGCTAAGTCGCTTCAGTTGTGTCTGACTCTGTGCGATCCCACAGATGGCAGCCCACCCAGCTCCTCTGTCCCTGGGATTCTTCAGGCAAGAATATTGGAATGGGCTGCCATTTCCTTCTCCAACACGTGCACGCATGCTAAGTCACTTCAGTTGTGTCCGACTCTGTGCGACCCATTGCAGGTTGCCATTTCCTTCTCCCTTTATTGCCCCAATGCCTTACAAATAGGGTAGCTGGGGTAAGCTCATGCTTGTGTCTTCTGCCAAAACACCTTGGGTGGGTGCTGAGGATAGGCAGCAAGTTGTGATGGCAATTGTAAAAAGGTGAATGTGGGAACCTCTACGTTGGTCAGAGCACCGTGACTTAGTGCTTGTGAAAAAAAAAAATTCAGAGAAAGAGTAGACAATTTAACTAACTTATTTGGACTATCCAAGGGAACAAATCAGATATAGGTCTGTGAAAGCAGAGCCAAAGGAATATCACTGGGCAGCCAGAGGCTTTGGGCTTTTAAAGTATGTAAAAGGCAAAGGGTGAGTATGCAGGCCTGTCAGATCAACCTGTACGCGGATACACCTCTGGGTTCAGGACATGACCCTTCTCTTGTGCTTTTCCATTCTATTTTTTTTTGCTCAGGTTCTTAACAGCAGCATCTTTTGGTCTTTTTTTTTTTTTTTTGCTCTCAGATGATACCAAGCCCACGCAGAGACCATACTGGGCGGGCGTGACTGACTGGGTCCCTCAGAGGGAAGCTGCAGTTCTGAGAGTTCTCCACACGGAAGCAGTATGAGATCAGGGTTTAGATTAGGTGGCCCCAGCGCCTCTAGCTTTCCCTGATTCTGACGGAGACTGTCCTTCTGTGTGCAAGATGACCAACAGGGCAAGCTCAGGCCTCAGGAGACCCCACCCTCCTCCCCAGCCCTGAGCTATACTACCATCTCCTTACGTAGCTCTCCATTCCCAGGTTTGTTTCTTTGCATTTGAGTCACCAGCTTGCAGAATACTGCTTTGTCCATTCCATCTCTGGTCTATGCTTTATCTAAGGGATGCCATAAAGGCTAAGGATGCCCTTCTGGCCAAAATGGCCATATTTTAGCTGCTGTGTTCACATCACTGCCACAGAGAGGAAACTTGCAGACGGGTCCTTAGCAACATGTCAGGCATGTGTTTTTGTGGGCAGTATGAATTCTGATAACCTCTGAATGGTTGGATAACTCTTGACATTTCTCAGGAAAGAAATGGTTCCCATCTTTGGCACTCTGAAGAAAATGGTGCCAGCAACAACTTGATTTTGTTTGCATTACAGAGAGTAATACACCGTTATGGTCAAAATTCCTAAATAGAGAGCTTATAACTTAGGTTCTATCTTGACAATGTCCCGTTGATATATTGTGTGATAAAAGCAAAGTCACTACTTATCTTCTTTGCTTATAAAATAGAAATTATATCTGACATATTTCTGATAAGCTGCAAGAACTATGTACTCTATATGGACTTTATACAAAGTACCCAATAGAGTGAATATTCTTAAGATAGAAAAACTTTGACCTTTCTTTTGACAAACATTCTCTAAAATACATTTACTTTAGTTGACACATTGACAAATATTACATTTGTGAAAATTAAAACTTTCTGAGAATTTTAAATCTTGAAAGTTCTTCTAAAACAGTGAGCAGAAATCCCATTTCCAGCATTTCATGTGATGAGAGTGGTTTCTTAAAATATATGTCAGGTAACCTATCTCTTATCACACATTTTCTTTCTTTACCTGAAGTCTAGAATTTAAATATTTCTGTCAAGTTTAAGAGAGGTATGTGGCACTGACTTTATATTGATTTCATTTTTTTCTTCACAGTCTATCCCAAACCATTTTCAGACCCACCCCTTAAATTGGTTACCTTCTTTTCTAGGTACAGTCAACAGAAAACAAGCAAGAAGCTTGGAAAGGAGAGTGAGACCTGCCTTTTCAGTGATCTTTCAGGTTACTTTGCATCCCAGACAGGTTGATACAAAGATAAGCAAAAGAAGAGGTTCTGGACAGACCTCCGGTAAAACTCTCTCAAGAAAGGATCGGCTGCAGTAGTGCTAGATAAAAATTGCAATTGCCCAGCTTCATCTCTCTGGGGTACAAATTGGATCAGAAAGGTAGGGACTGAGACACATATAAACAAAATGGAGCACACAAATAAAATATTGATTTCCCCCCCTGTATTCTACCTCCAAAAGATAACTAAACCAACTCTCAGTGGGAAGAATGCTATCCTCATAATACCAGCCATTTAAATTTTTCACAAACTGCAATAGCTGTGGTTATTGGTATAGATTTCATGCTCTCTCTTCTGACCTAATATGACTAGTAATTTTTAGAAATTTTAGGTGATGCTATGCCCAAATGAGTTTTAATGCTGAGGTTAGATGATATTGCTAGGGTCTGTGTCACCCATGATTTTGTGTGTCTATCTAGAAAAGGTTAGGCAAAGGTAAGAGAGATACAGAGCTCATTCAAACATCTCTTATCAAAGAAAAACTTGTTAAAAAAAGATTTTAACAGCTCAAACTACCTTGGAGGCCAATAAAAGCACCAAACCTGATTATTAGACCATAATCTGAGGTTAGAAAAAGGACTCCAGTGCTGACTGATTGGAAAGCTATTGGAAATAAATAAAAAGGCTACATTATGTGAAGCGGAGGGTCACAGCAGGGAGCATCTTGAGAAGTCATAGGTGCACTGATTACATTTGTCACATTTAATGACTGCTTTGTGTATGACTTGCTTTTTGTAGATCTTTTGTATGAGATATTTTTAGATAAACTGACTTCATGGAAGAAGAGAAAGGTAATAAGTGTCACCTTGTGTTAATATACAAACTCTCCATCTTTGGGATCAAATTTGGTGCAGGGCACAAGTGAAATGAGTTTGGTGGCCTCAAGTGAGGCCACCACCAATAGTTATCCTTAAACAAAATCACAAATCATTTGCTGGCAGCAGAGATCAGAGACCTGGAGCTGATGGCAAGAGTGTCACAGGTCAGGAGGAAGACTTGGGCGGAAAACCAGCCATTACCTCTGGGTCTCCAGCCTGACTTCAGCTCATGCAACCAAGCAATCCTTCTCAGCCATAAACACTAACATTCACACTGATTTTATGACCTCTCTTTGCCTGCCAAACCCAACATCAATATTCCCAACAACATTTCATGAAACCCCCCCGTTATCTACGTCCTCATCACTCGGTTCTAATAATAGCAATTTCATAGTCACTATGAAAGGGAGGCCTATTTTTAGAATACTACTTGTCCTTAGTAAAATAATGGAACTTGTTTGTTCCAGTGAATTCTAAGTCTAAACATTACTTGCTTTCTCTCTACTTAGTGAAGGGCTTCTGTACTACTCTGATGAAAACATAGAGAATTAGAAAACAATGACTGTGTGAATGACATTTACAGAGATCTCATTCTGGAAAGGGCACATTTTATTGTGACTCTGTGTCAAAAGTGTAGTTTCATCAGAGGACAGGAGGCAAAAGAAACAGGCAATCAATACTTGGGCCTGTGATATCTGAACTGAGAAAGAAAATCATTATCCTGTTATTTTTATTGTGGCATGATGCTTGAAATACTGTACTTTGTTTCCATAATAATCCAGTATTTTGAGGGTTGCAGATTTAAAAAACCCTCACAGGGGTAGCCATGTGAAATCAGAACACAAAGAAAAACAAGTATGCACACATATTTTATGGTGGGAATTTGGAGAAAGACAGATTGAGAAAGAGAAAAGTTAACCTTTTGTAAAAGATATAATAATCCAATTTCCTGAATCTGTGTATCTTACAGCTATGTTTAATTTCTGAGTTTTCAGAATCATCAGTAAAGGGTTCTTTGTTTCTAATTTTTGGGCAAAACATACAGATTTCCAGTAGATAAGAGCTCCCTCAATATTAACAAGGTTATTTGGATAATATTTGCACTTCTGTACTTATTGAAAATTTTGTTCCATTGTTAAGAAACTAAACAAGTCCAAGGTAGAAAGCATGTGGAATTTGACATTTGATTTTCAAGTCTGGTGTTATTTACTTCTCACTGGCAAAACACTGGTCACTGAACTTGAATTTCTTGCTGAAAAAAGGAGAGGAATTATCATTCACAAACATTTTTTAAATTCTTGTGTCCAGCCTTAAGTACCTTACCAATTCTGCCTAACTGCTTCTAATATGACTGTTTACTGGTTATTATTTTCAAAACACTTCAAGATATTTAACCTTCCCTTCTCTAGATTTCAGTATCCAATATGAAACTCTATCTGAATATATATTATGGAGAGTGGGATCATACCCACTCTGCAAAACATGAATACAGCTATCCTCAACCTAACTTTCATACTTCTGTGGGTTAGTTATTTAAATTTAAATTCTATTTTTTCTCTTTGAATTATTATCGATGAGATTGGCATTATATAGTCTCGAAGTCATGACCTGCTTTTCTAGGCTGTCTGTTGCAGCCCCAGGGAGAGCTAAGTGGGTCCTTAATGAACAAGAAAAGGTTATCATGGCTGCACGTGGTGTCTCCCAGTCTGCTCTGGCTAGAATCTCTAGCCGCCAGAGATAACAGTTCAAAGTCATGCAAATAAGGGCTACTAGCTACCACTTTGTTCCTGTGATCCTTTGGCAAATGCACAACAGTAGCAGGCAAAAAGGATGTTCTCAGAGACCTAATCCATCTGGGCAGCCGGTTTATTTCAAGTAAACAAACTACTACAAGCTACCCACAAGAATTGTTAAAATTAAGAAAAAAATGACAATACCAAGTGCCAGTGAGGATGGGAGCAACTAGAATTTTCACACACTGTTGGTGGGAGTATAAATTGGTACAAGCCATTAGAAAAACTGCTTGGCAGAATCTGTGAAAATGGAATCCTCTGACCTCTCATAGGTATAAACACAACAGAAACGCCAACATAGTGTGCACCAAAAGACAGTTATAAGAATGTTCACAGCAGCTTAAAACAAGACAACTATATGCATTAATAATTAACCTTTCTATCATGTATAAGAAAATTATGTGTAATCCTACCACTTTGACAGAAATTAATATTTTGGAGTAATTCATATTGTGAAGAGTTTGTAACTTGCTTTTTAAAATTTAACATTATATCATGAATCTTTTCTTATGCAATTAATTTTTAAAATATTTAGATTTAAAAGAAAAAAGATACATAAAAATAAAATAACCAAAACAAAATCACTGAATAAAGAATATTCATAGCAGCATTATTCATAATATATCCAAAGTAGAAGCAACCCAAGTGTCTACTTACAATAGAATGAAATAAAATGAATAAATAAACTACTTTACAGCAATAAGAACAAAGAACTGCTGCATGCAAAAAGAGTGATGGTTCTCACAAATACAATGCTGAATAAAAGACTCTAGACACTCCAGAGTGTATTGTATAAGCTATTCACATGAAGTTCAAACACAGGCAAAATTAATCTAGTGATAGAGGTCATGAGAGTAGTTACCTTGGGGGAGATGATATTAGGAAAGGGCACGGAAAAGATTCTGGGGTGCTGATAATGTTCTAAAACTTAATTGGGGTAGGGATTCAGTTCAGTTGCTCAGTCGTGTCCGACTCTTTGCAACCCCATGAATCGCAGCACGCCAGGCCTCCCTGTCCATCACCACCTCCCTGAGTTCACCCAGACTCACATCCATCGAGTCAGTGATCCCATCCAGCCATCTCACCCTCTGTCGTCCCCTNTGCCTTCCACCCTCTCCCCCGGGAGCTCCACCAGCCCGGCTCGGGCGTGGAGCAGAGGGAGCGAGCTGGCTCAGCAGTGGGACCCGGCGCCCACCCCTCCTAGACTTGGGGTGGAGGGAGGGGAGTCGGGCAGGGCCTGGGGCCAGCTGGCGGGAGCTGCCACTGCAGGCCTGGGCAAGGGCGTGCCCACTAGCCCGAGAGCTTCCAGCCCCGCCCTCCTTCCTTTGGCAACTGGGGATCCCCAGGAGTGGGAAGCCCCTAGGGTGCCCCTATCAACAGTGTGCCCAGGGACATCTCTACAATGGGTAACCAGTTACCCTGGTCTTTTTCCAAAGCACTAACATCCCTAGTTTCTCTGACGAAAGAGCCGCTACTTAGACGTCCAGCAATAATTTGTGGCCCCAGGCAATTTCCTTTGAAAGGCATCTTCCAGCAAGCCCCCAGGCCATGGGAATCAACACTTCCCTCAATCCCTCAAAGAAATTACTCCCAGTCTGAAAACAGCGGTTTCCCTTCAGATCCTGCCGAACTGAGCAGCCTACAATGCAATTCAGTGGTTTCCCCCCTTAATCCTTTCTATTCCCCGACTTTACTCCCAACCTTTTCCAATATGTTTCTTCTTTATATTTCAGAGGATCTTATCCTTCCTTTTTCAAATTTTAGTAAGATTCTAGGTGAATGGTGTGATCTATAGATTCTCAGGAAGCTACTCTCTTAAGGACCTTAGGTGGCTAATGCAGTTCTTGCCCCTGAGGCCAGATACAAGATGAATGAGAGAAGTAGGGTGTCTGTACTTGCTCTTGGCTCAAGAGTTCCAAGCCCCAGGGTTTTCTTTTCTTTTCTTTTTCTTTTTTAATTGTGATTGAAGATCTCTGGAGGAGTCTTGGTAGATCTCAGAAAGAGATCCTCCTGAGTCAGTTTTGCTCCAACTTACCTCTTAGGTATACACTCCTAAATTTTAGAATCTCTGAATCAAAGAATTTTATGTACATGAGTATTTTTTAGAAAATATTTGGTACAATCCTTATTACACGGGTGCAATTGAGATTCAAAGGGTATGAACTGATCTATCCAAGATTAGCCTGACAATAGTAGAAAACACAAGTGTTGGCCAGGACACGGAATAATATGATTTTTGAAATGCCCTCTAGTCTCTTGGGTAGTATTTACAGATGTGAGAGTTGGACTATANTTGAGATTCAAAGGGTATGAACTGATCTATCCAAGATTAGCCTGACAATAGTAGAAAACACAAGTGTTGGCCAGGACACGGAATAATATGATTTTTGAAATGCCCTCTAGTCTCTTGGGTAGTATTTACAGATGTGAGAGTTGGACTATAAAAAAGGCTGAACACCAAAGAATTGATGCTTTTGAACTGTGGTGTTGGAGAAGACTCTTGAGAGTCCCTTGGACTACAAGGAGATCAAACCAGTCAGTCCTAAAGGAAATCAACCCTGAATATTCATTGGATATTGCACTGAAGTGCCAATACTTTGGCCACCTGATTTGAAGAGCTGACTCATTGGGAAAGACCCTGATGGTGGGAATGATTGAGGGCAAGAGGAGAAGGGATGACAGAGGATGAGATGGTTGGATGGCATCACCGACTCAATGGACGTGAGTTTGAGCAAACTCTGGGAGATGGTGAAAGACAGGGCAGTTCGTGGGCTCACAAAGGGTTGGATACAACCTAGCAACAGAACAACAACCAATCCTGGAAGGCCAGTTTTGTCCCTGGATGAGAGATTCCGGCGCCTGTGTTCTAACTTCTGGGTCCATCCCCTTTCTGCACTGACTCTGTATCACCATGCTAATCTTTAATGTTTGAGTAATCTTTCCCCCTTTACTGGAAAAATCATAGCCTTAACTATATGGACCTTAATCGGCAAAGTAATGTCTCTGCTTTTGAATATACTGTCTAGGTTGATCAAAACTTTTCTTCCAAGGAGTAAACGTCTTTTAATTTCATGGCTGCAATCACCATCTGCAGTGATTTTGGANGAGAATGAACTGGTTGGATCTCCTTGCAGTCCAAGGGACTCTCAAGAGTCTTCTCCAACAGCACAGTTCAAAAGCATCAATTCTTCGTTGCTCAGCCTTCTTCACAGTCCAACTCTCATATCCATACTTGACCACAGGAAAAACCATAGCCTTGACTAGATGGACCTTAGTTGGCAAAGTAATGTCTCTGCTTTTTAATATGCTGTCTAGGTTGGTCATAACTTTTCTTCCAAGGAGTAAGCGTCTTTTAATTTCATGGCTGCAGTCACCATCTGCAGTGATTTTGGAGCCCCCCAAAATAAAGTCTGACACTGTTTCCACTGTTTCCCCATCTATTTCCCATGAAGTGATGGGGCCAGATGCCATGATCTTCGTTTTCTGAATGTTGAGCTTTAAGCCAACTTTTTCACTTTCCTCTTTCACTTTCATCAGGAGGCTTACATGAAAATATTCACTTTGTTTAAAAAAAATCATTGAGTTCCATGCTTACAATTTTGGGCATTTTTCTGTATACATAATATACAATAAAAGTTAACCAAAAAACTATCAGTGTAGTTTGTTATTAATTAATGCCTTTGTCAGCTTACAAAATACTAGGAAACAAGGGAAGAATGACCAAGGTAGCTTCTCCTTGAATGAAATTTTCTATAGAATTACATAAGGAATTATATGTTACATGGTTAAAAAAAATTGTGTTTCTTAGCCTGGAACTCATAAAGCTAAGTGGTGACTTGGCTTATACCAACACAGAACTTGAGTACTGAACAGTGTGTTATATCAGAGGTCTTATAAGGAGGGTGCTAACCAGCTATCCCATTTATGCAGCCATTTAAATAACTTAAAATTAAAACAGGAAAAATTTCAGCTGAACATTAGGAGGAATTTCTGAGCCAGGAAGTTGAATGATTGTGGAAACATAAGTGTTGGACATTTTTAAGAAAGAAAAACACGGGCTTCTCTGGTGGTCCATTGGCTAAGAACTGCCAATGTAGGGGACACAGGTTCGATCCCTGGTCTGAGAAGATCCTACATGCCTCGGAGGAACTAAGCCGGTACTCCACAATAGGAGAAGCTACCACAATGAGAAGCCTGTGCATTGAAATGAAGAGTCCCACTCTTGGCAACTAGAGAAAAGCCCACGCAGCAACGAAGACCCAGCATAGCCAAAAATAAATACATTTCAAAGAAAGAAAAACAGCTGGCAGGTGGACAGGAGCCCCTGAGATGTCTTTTAGCAACATTCTTCAGTTCATAGTGGAAAGGTAGAATGTTTAAAAATCTATTCTAGTATAATGCCTGGTGAGAGCAAGTGTTCAAAAATATTAGCTCCAGTGTATCACTGCTAATAATACTTAGAAAGCATTTCAAGTTTAGGTGGGGCTCTAGCCCTAAATTTACTCAGTGACAGTGAAATATCCCCAAATCAATCTCTCTTTATAATCTCTATAGCCAACTCCTCTTGATGATAAAAAAGAGAGAAAGTCCAAATGGTTAGTATCTCTAAACTGTAGTGATTTCTGAGATGAAACATGGTATGTAAATAGAAAGAATTATTATTACAACAAACCTGGCCAACTGCAACATTGATGATGCCAGAAATGTCAATCTAAATGAAATCTTAACACTGGCTCAGGAATTAAGTAGCTACAGGTACCCATGGGCTTTGAGAAGCAAAGAGAGTCACCACTGGGCTCTGAGGAAGCTAAGCTGGGGTAAAAGGAGATAGGTCTAGAGGAAACTCTCTAGCAAATGTGATAAAATGGGTTTCTGAAGCTAATGTAAATCAATAATGGTTAAGCTATTATCGAGAGTTTTGTAGAAGTTTTCTTTCCATTCACTACCTTCCTCTATACTCCTATACTCTTTCTGCAGCTAAGAAAAATCATATTTCAGAGATATAATTAAACTGACTTTTTTTGGTAACTGAAAAATATACTTAGCTAAAATGAAGATGTATATAGATCAATATTTTTTTAATTGAGGACTGATTTACAACCTTGTGTTAGTTTCAGGTGTACAGCCAAGTGATTCAGTTATTTCTTTCAGATTATATTCCATTATAGTTTATTATAAGATATTGAGTATTAATCTGTGTGCTATACAGTAAATCCTGTTGCTTATTTAAGTACAGTAATCTGTTTCCATTAATCCCATACTCCTAATTTGTCTCTTCTTCTTTCTCTCTTACCTTAGGTAACCAAAAGTTTGTTTTCCATCTCCATGAGTCTGTTTCTATTTTGTATATAGGTTCATTTGTAGAATTTTTAGATTCCACTAAAGTNTTTCCATTAATCCCATACTCCTAATTTGTCTCTTCTTCTTTCTCTCTTACCTTAGGTAACCAAAAGTTTGTTTTCCATCTCCATGAGTCTGTTTCTATTTTGTATATAGGTTCATTTGTAGAATTTTTAGATTCCACTAAAGTGGAATATAAGTGATATCATACAGTATTTGTCTTTGTCTGACTTGCTTCACCAAGTATAATATATCTAGGACCATCCATGTTGCTCAAATGGCATTATTTAGTTTTTTAAATGGCTGAGTAATATTCCATTGTATATACATATATACCACACTAGAAAAATATTTTTAGTGCTTTTAAAATGTCCTCTTGAAAGGTATATGATTTGAAAACAAGCCCTTTAGTGTTAAAGTGCTTTTAACTCAGTTCCTGTGTAGCTGTGGAGATTAGTGGCATTCTAAAACCTGCTGGAGTTCCTGCTTGGTAAATAGAAACTGAGTTATAGCAACTATAGTCTGAAGAATCAGAAATAGATTTATTCTTCATAAAGAACCTATGTAAGAGAAATAACTGTGGAAATTTTAAGTCCACAGTTTCTGATTTCCAGCAGCCCTAGAATGGCTTGCTGGCATAACCAAGCACTTGTGTTTAATTATAAGCAACACGGCACTTCTCCAAATTATACAATCAAGTATATGACCTTATCTTCTGGACAGTTCCTGAGTTACTACTAAATTTACACATTATATGCTGCAACTACATGCTGTACAATGTACTGTCCTTTTGGCATGCCCTATGAGCTTCTGAAAACTGAAGTATGGGGCCACTATCCTATGTGCATCTATATCTATAAAAGCCAGGCCACAGAACCACTAAGTCTGTCCAAGAACAGACACTTCTGCAAATTTCACAAATCAAGTCTAGGAGATTGAAACAATTGGTTATTTAAAAATAAGCCAATGTAACCAGTTTTTATTAGCTCAGAGTGACCCATGGTTGATGGTTTGCTTTGAGTTATTCTCATTCACTTGAAACTCTATTGGCATATTCTATGAGAACAAGTACTGTGCTAGGGATTGAGAAGGGCAGATGGCCTCTGGGAGCTGCCACAGAAAGCTAAGCTGATTATCTGAAATTGTAACAATGCAAGAAAATACATGATTAGGCGTCAAGATAAAAGATAAACATTTGAAATTCAGAGACGGAGGTGCTCATGGACTGTGGAGGAGGCTACCTGGAGCTGGACTCTGAGAGCTTCTGTTGGGTGAGCATGTGTGCCTGTGTTCTAGGAAATGCTCAGCATTTAATCTATGAGCTTGGAAAAACAATGAGACTTCAAAGATCACGCTAAAAAGTTCCAGTAATCTACGTTTCCTTTAGTTATGTAGAGTCATTGAAAGTTTTCAGTCAGAAAGTAATATGTTTTTCTAGCAGTGGAGATGATTCAAACATAGCTGTTCTACAACTATGCTGCTGACTGAGCTATTCCATTTTTCAAACAGAATAATAATTCTTAGTAAATAAATTAGTTCTCAATTCTTGCCTTAGACTTTTTTTCTGGAATAATGTGGCATATCCAAAGGTAGTTAATGGATAAGAAATGCTATCAAATTAAAATTTTCTCCCATGATTTCCCCTTAAATCTTGAGTTATTTTGCCACTTTTCTACAGGGAGCCAAAAAGAACTAGTAAACAAATATATAATGGGAATTTTTTGGAGACCACACCCATCATGCTTAGTTCAGTGGCCCTTTTGAGAGGAGAGGGGAGTTGGCTATATTCCTAGTTGAAAGTTTATTTTGCATAATATAATATGGCATTATTTTATGTTAGTAAAATTGTTATATATAGGAATCAAACACATTTAATGAGGTTTTTCCAGCTGTACTAGAACACATTTGAAAACCACTGTTATTTTTCTGAAAAGTCTTACTGTTTTACTTCTATTTATTCATTTATTTATTTGGCTGTGCTGGGTCTTCATTGCATAGGCCTCCTTAGTTGTGGTGCACAGGCTTAGTTGCCCTGTGGCACATGGGATCTTAGTTCCCCAACCAGGGATTGAACCAGGGTCCCTGCACTGGAAGGCAGATTCTTAACCACTGGACAACAAGGAACGTCCCAATACCATACTCAAATCTATTCAATTTCAACAGATTTAGAAAGCAGAAAGAACAGCAGAGACATCACTTTGCTGACAAAGGTCTGCATAGTCAAAGCTATGGTTTTCCCAGTAGTCATTTATGGATGTGGAAGGCTGAGCACTGAAGAGATGCTTTCAAACTGTGGTGCTGGAGAAGACTTTTGAGAGTCCCTTGGACTTCAAGGAGATCAAACCAGTCAATTCTAAAGGAAATCAACTTGAATATTCAGTGGAAGAACTGATGATGAAACTGAAATTCCAATACTTTGGCCACCTGATTCAAAGAGCTGACCCACTGGAAAAGACCTTTATGCTGGGAAAGATTGAGGGTAAGAGGAGAAGGGGTCAACAGAGGATGAGATGGTTGGATGGCATCACCGTCTCAATGGACATGAGTTTAAGCAAACTCCAGGAGATAGTGAAGGATAGGGAAGCCTGGCATGCTGCAGTTCATAGGGTTGCAAAAAGTCAGATATGACTGAGTAACTGAACTGATAGGGAACATTGTCTTTACTACACAAGAATTTATAATCTAATAAAGAAGGGCAGATTACCATGGCCTCTGGCTGAGTCATGGTAAAGTCTAATAGTATCTCTAATACATGCATGTAGATTCTCTAAGTAAAATAGTATATTTTCATGTGCTTCTCCCTTACTAATATTGACTTAGAGTTAGGTGGGATTGAATGAGTTAATGGTTGTACACAGAGGCTCTCTGTATTCTCAGTTTTTGACCACACACAGTAGGTGCTCAATAAACATTTTATAAATCAATGAGTCAAAGGTCTTAATATAGCAAGGAGTCAGAGATTTTAGGTCCTGTTATTGATTTTGTCATGTATTTATTAATCAAACAGATATGGGAATACATATCCGTGCTCATTTTTTTCTCTTGGTGAAATCACGATGATAAAACTTCTTTTACAGAAATACGGTGATGCTTGAGATACTGTGTGCAAAATGATTTGTACTCCTTGGAAGAGAGGGATCTTATAAATAGAAGGCATTGTTCAGGTTACCCACAGCATTCAAATTTAATTTGTATCATTTGGAATATGTGGAAGGTCCATGACCTCAGTAATGAAAGCTGCTGAGCCCCTGATGCCCATGGAAAAAAGCTTTTTCTCCTTGTTTTTCTGCTGCAAGAGAGTGGCTACTGTTTCCCCAGCCTGTCTGTTCTAACTATGATGCACCTTATTTTCTTCAACATTATCCCAGTTTCTCATTATGAATACTGAAATGAGCAGATCCTATACTTTGGAGTGGGCAGAAGGTGCATAATCTGAAGAGCAGTAATAAGGGCCCTCAACTTAAGAATGAAGAGTTGAGAGAGATGGGTAAAGAACACTGACTAGGACGTGCGAGAAAAGACAGATCAATCCCAATGATTCATCATGCCAGGAGCTGTCCAAATAATCAAAGGTATCAGCCTGGGTGATGTATAGCTGATGTCACTTGGCGAGACCCTTAACAAGGCAGCTAGTACAACAGCTGCTGCTGGTCAGTGAGTATCACAGCACATGCCAGGCCAGGGCAGGGGAACACAGACCATCCATCACTGACCCAACTTAATGGCTAGGCTTATTAGTAAACATTCTCTGTGGCTGACAGCCTGTAATGCTACAGGATGTTCCCCTACTGTCCCCCAAATAAACTGACCCACCTGACAGATGTGTGAAATCTGTGGTCCCTCTTCAGATTCTCAGAATAAGTATAATTTATTCTATTTTATCGATAGAGGCAATTGTGGATCTTTAGGAAAAATAAGAGAAGCCTCCATTTAGCAAATGCATTTGTAATCAATTCTTCTCTCGAGATGGTTTTTCTCTTAATGGTACATCAGAAAAGTGACAGTGTATGTTGACATACATGCATTATTCCATAGGCACTACTGTAGGTGAATTTCATCTATATTTCTCCCTACTGTGGATCAGAAATTCCCAAAGTGGAAATAAAATCCATTCTCTGTACTAAAGATATCTAAATCTACTTTAACTACATTATGTTCTTGGAGAGGATATCTTAATGGACTAAGTATGAGGTTTGAAATATCTAGACTTCCTGGAACCACAGGTTCAGTTCCCAGCTGAATCGGCTCAGTCCTCCAGTTTTCACTGGCAGATAAATTAAGATACTAAGAAGCCTTCCATGCATAGATCTCTTAGATGAACTGTAGTAAACCATAATCTCATCTGTTTTTTTAAGTGCACATTAAACTTGGTTCTGGTGTTTTTGACCTCACTGAAAAATTCTGTATAATATGCATGGTTAATCTGATGCTTGTCACTCAGTAAGGACCTACCACTTAGGGGAGAATGCACCCTCCCTCAAATTTAGAATTTCTTAAGCATATGGAGTTTAAATATGGTCAGGTTATTGCAATTCCAATTACTCCTTCCTAACTCTTCACCTTTTGTTTGTCTGGACTTGAGTTTTCATGTCTCACCCTTCAATGAATCTTCCAATTAGCTTGACCTTGGCTAGTTTCTCTAGTTGTGGCCATTGACCTTGCTTTGAATTCTGGCACAGGCAAATTGTCCACATCTTACTTACAACTTGGATCTGGATTTTTCCCTACTCTGACTTCCAAGATTGGAGTGCTCCTCCAAGTCTTTACTTCAGTTTCTATAGATGGAGAAGGAACAGGGTATAATGAAAAGAGCCTTAACTTTAAAGAAATTAAAGACAATTTCCAGCAGGTCTGTTTCTTCAACTGCTCCTATTCATTCTTGTCTTGTGTTCTAGTACCAGCTTTGCTATTAAGTAGTTCTGTAATGATGGGCAAATCTTTTGATCTATCTGCATTTTGATTTGTAGAATTCACGGCGGGTACCTCATGAGTACGTGGCTCCTTCTCAGGTCTAAGATTCTTGGATCCTCCTTTGAGATCCTTGTCACCCAGAGAAAGGGACTTAAAAATGTCTTAAAACTGAAGTTTTATGTATCATCAACACCACTAATAGTGTTGAGAATTTTACAGAATGCAGAAAGTATTGGCATTTTTGAAATTTATATCAAGAGAAAGTAGGCTCAATAACATGGCCTCAGAACATCTTTATTTTTTAATTGTGAGGAATGGAAGAAGTGAAGTTTGCTGCTGCTAAGTCACTTCAGTCGTGTCTGACTCTGTGCGACCCCATAGACCGCAGCCCACCAGNGCTGAAACTCCAATACTTTGGTCACCTGATGCGAAGAACTGACTCATTTGAAAAGACCCTGATACTAGGAAAGATTGAGGGCAGGAGGAGAAGGGGAAAACAGAGGATGAGATGGTTGGATGGCATCACCAACTCAATGGACATGGGTTTGAGTGGACTCCAGGAGTTGATGATGGACAGGGAGGCCTAGCGTGCTGTGGTTCAAGGGGTCGCAGGGAGTCGGACACAACTGAGCCACTGAACTGAACTGAGCTAAAATGGTGGTGGTAAAGAACATGGACTCTGGAGCCAAATGGCCTGATTTGAATCCAGGTTCTGCCATTTACTAGCTCTAAGACTTGAGCAAGTTGCTCTCTACACTTCAGTTTTCTCATCTGCAAGATGAGGGTAATGATAATATCTACCTTATATAGTTATGAGGATAAAATGAATTATTATTGGAAAGGTGCTTAGAACTGTGTCTGACATGCAACTACTATATAAATATTGGTTAAATGAAGATAAATACTGAAGCTATAAATTCCATCAGGCATTTCAAAGTATGTTCCTATGTGTATTCTGAGCATTAATGAGTAGCAGAGATATGATCTATATTTAATATCTAGAATTTAGCTGTAGGCTTATGTATACAGAAACACTGATGTGATTCAATATCGTTAAGATTGCTGGAATCACCATCATATAAATAGAGTGTGTATGTATGTGTGTTTGCATATGTGTATTTGTGTGCGTGTGTCAGAGAGGGTATGGGAGGGAGAGGGAGAATGAACAGAGAGAAATCTTTCTAACCCATCAAGGAAAAGTCTGCCTCTAAAACAGTTTTAGTGTATTGTGTCTAGCTCAAGGACAGGATATAGAACACTTGTGTTGTTAATAAACCTCCTATAGAGAGCACTGACACTTGAATAGCCCTAAATGTTTCCTGACATCTGGCCAAAGCTGGTAACAGATGCTTCTACAGGTTGGTTTCTGCTTTTAGAGCATCATTCAGATATTACTGTAGGACTGTTAGATTCCCAAATTATACCCAACTTAAAGATAAAGGTGGGAAAAATTTAAGCCTTGAACCAGGTACTCTTCTAGAACTGGAGAAATAGCCTGGCTAACATTTATTAGATTCCACTTATGTGTCAGCTGTTATTTTAAGTGCTTTACAGGTATCAGCTATGCAGTTTTCATAATCACCATACGAAGTAGGAATTCTCCCTCTTTATAGGTAAAAAAACTGCGGCACAGAAAGGTTAAGTAATTTGTCTAAGTTACACAGCTAGGGAGTGTCAGAGCTCACTGTCATGCCTTTTAAAGCTTATCAGGTGGGGTTGAAGACCAGGTTTCAGGCATCATGGGAAACCAAAGGAAGAACTAGGCACCACAGATCTGAGCTGAAGGAGAGGCGGGTATAGTAGGATTCCTAATAGACTCTTTTAGTTCCTGGCGCAGGGCCTCCTACATGCAGGGAGGGTAAGGAAAAGGTAGGAAAGGAAAGCAAAGGGAAGACACCGTGGTTTAGCATCTGATGCTCCTTGAAGAGGATGAGTGGTCACTTCTTAGCACCGCCTTCACACCTGGTGACCCACCAGCGTTGTGTTTTCATCCATGCATCCCCAAGGGCAAAGCCGAAGTCTCATGCCCTTTATCCTCAACCTAGCACAGTGCCTGGTATGTTGTAGGCACCCAATAAACATATGGAAAGTATGAATACTCTTTTCAGCTTAGGGAGTTTTGAAGCTTTAAGATGAAATTTTATTTTTTGTTTTTATTACATAAACTTGGAAATAAAGCAAGAGAATAATGAGCATCAGTTGTCTGAAAATATCAACTCGATTGGCAAAAGCTTTTTTTGTTGTCATAAAACATTTCCAGATTTTCACACATAGGTTCAACGCGTTATCATTTTTTTTCCTGCCTTAGTCTTGAATATGGGTTTTGTCTGATGCTGAACACCAGTGTTATGCTCCCCAATTAAAACACCAGGAAGACATTTTAACCTAAACACTACTCTTCAGATTAATGAAATCCAATAGCAACTCTTTCACCTCTGGGCCATTCCAAACCAAGCGCTAATGACCACAGACCATTCCTCATCTTGTGCTTGGATAGGGAACTTGGAGAAATGAGTCTCGGTTCTGTCCATTTTTTAGTGGAGAGTACACATGTCACAAAATTTCATTGTAAAATTCACCTCCTTGCTGACAGACTCTGTGAGAAGGGCAGAACATGCAGGCTCAGATCTTGAACTGAAAAATCCTTCTCATTTTTCAACAATGCCCCTTTGGGTTGGGATGCAGGTCAGGCAAACTTGTCTAGCCATGAACACTACTGAACTGTCTGCTCTAGAGCTAAAAAAAGATGATGATTTCCTGGAATATCTGCCCTGTGATTTTTACAGGAACAAGGTTCATTAAATTAAAAATAATAAACCAAGCAATTTTCTTATTGAAACCTATTTCTTAGAACAATCTGCACGAGAGGGAACCTTCCAGGATGTCTCCCCAGGTCCATGCCAGGCTGAGGCCTCAGTGAAGCTTTGTTTTGTGTTCAACTTGAAGGTCTTTTTTGGTAGATTCTTCCAGAACTGCTGGATGGGGACAGGGACGATCATGCCCAGCAAAAGAATAACTTGCTGACTGACAACTCAAGACCAACCCATTTACACAAATGAAATAATTATTTCTTAAATTTGTTTTCTGAATGAATAAGCAGGTATGACATGATCCTAAACTTTTATTAGACAAAATACATCAAAATGGCATAAAATAGAGGCATAAAAATATTCACTTGACTGAAGCTTGTATAAAAATACATTTGCATAAAAGACATTGTGATAATTATTGTCTTACATATATTATCTCATGTAATCCTGATGATGGAGGGGGTAGATGTGATATAGATAATGAAGAAAGAAGACTCTGGCATTTAAGTTGCTTGCACAGGTCTCAAGCCAGTCAGGAGACTGCAGGCAATGTCTCTGTCCCAGACTCTTTAAACCATTTAGTGTTCCTGAGTTAGTGTGCATGGTGGATCTCAGGCCACCTGCACTTGCATCACCTGGTACCTTAAAGATACACTTTCCAGAGCCTCACCCCTATTTCACTGGTTGAGGTTACTGGACATTTACATTTTAAAAACAACCTTCTCCAAAAGAGTTTATCATGCAACCACGTTTGAGAGGCATCTTGCACACTAGTTCTTTCAGACCAATACTGCTGCTGCTGCTAAGTTGCTTCAGTTGTGTCTGACTCTGTGAGACCCCATAGACCNTTACATTTTAAAAACAACCTTCTCCAAAAGAGTTTATCATGCAACCACGTTTGAGAGGCATCTTGCACACTAGTTCTTTCAGACCAATACTGCTGCTGCTGCTAAGTTGCTTCAGTTGTGTCTGACTCTGTGAGACCCCATAGACCGCAGCCCACCAGGCTCCCCCGTCTCTGGGATTCTCCAGGCAAGAACACTGGAGTGGGTTGCCATTTCCTTCTCCAATGCATGAAAGTGAAAAGTCAAAGTGAAGTCGCTCAGTTGTGTCTGACTCCTAGCGACCTCATGGACTGCAGCCTACCGGGCTCCTCCACCCATGGGATTTTCCAGGCAAGAGTACTGATACTTACACCTTAATTTCAGAAACATTTAGGGCTTATTGTAACGGCTGTTGTGAAAGCATGCCCTGCAAAAAGACATGCTGAAGAAAGAGGACTGAGTGGAAAACACAAAAACTCAGGTGCAGAAAGTAAAGGCAAATTAAATCAACAACTGGCACAATTTGAGGAAGGGGACCCCACAAATACTTCACGTTGGTGACAGGATTTCAGAAAATGAGTTAACCAATGAACAGTTTAAGAAGGCAAGGAATTTTAGCCTGAGATCTGATAACTGTCTCCAAATATTTCAAGGGCTATCCCATAGAAATAGGGAATATTGGGAGAAGTAGAATCTGTGAGCAGAAGCTAATGAAGGCAGGATTAGACTCAGCATTAGAAAGATACTTCAGACTCTAGAGAGCTGTCCTAAACCCCAGCCAGCCCTTGGGAGCAATGGTGACTCTAAGATAAGAAGGCCCACTTCACTGCAGGAGAAACTGTGTGACTTCCTGTTCATACAGTCCTACGCTGACTGGGGAGTTGGCTTTATCCTCTGTAATTCTTTATTCTCTCTATATTCTCTATTCATTCTTCTCAAAATACCCATGTAGAATAAATAAAAGTAAATATTACTGATATGGATTTTACAGACAGAGAAACTGAGTCAAGAAACTAAGTTGCTTAAGTGAGGTGTTGCTAGCAAAATCAAGGACAGGTTTGTCCTTCCTGCCCTTCTTCCCTCTTGCCCCTCCTGCTCCACCCTATAAACCACTTAGGAGTCTCTTAGGAAGACCCAGAGCACTTTGGAATACAGCTTGAAAACTGCCATTTAAGGTCAGTCATCTTGAAACTTAAAATGCAGATTCCTGAGCATCACTTCAGATTAGCTGAATCACAATCTGTGGGAACGGGACCTAGGAATCTGTATGCACAGCTAGGTTGGGACACCACCATTTTAGACTTCTTTTTACCTGAAGTAGAGGACAGGAAATCTGATAACCTTGTGTTGTACTTACTATTCTTTGTAACTTCTGACAGCTTTCTGTAAATTCAAAAACATCACCACGCTTTCTGGAACTTCAAAAACATCACCTTTCCATATAAACATCTCATTGTCCTCAGTTTATATTTATATAGGCACATATGTAAATACATAACAATGATTAAGTTTATGTATTAACAGAAGTAGCAGATGGCTGCAAATGTGATATGAATGTATTTGAGTCATCAGTAAGGGTTCCCTGTGTATTTACAGGCCTGTGTATATGTCAGCTTTTATCCAAATTATAGCAGCTAGAATGTATGGATATAGGAGTAGAGCAGAGTTAGAAAAAAATTCCCTGCCCTTCCCATAAGCTCTGAGTAAGTATCCCATTGGATTAACTGGAGTCCACTTGATTGCTACAGTTTCAATAGCTTGTTCAGACATCGATCGCTGTCATGTCACTAGGAGAAAAGGATTAATAATAGGGTGCTCAGGTTGGCTCAATACTGCTGATAGTGCCTGACAAAAGACCGTTAGTAGGACTCCCGTGGGGATGCCGCCTGTGTAGGAAAGCTACAAGCAACATCATTCAGGATTCGGCAGAATAATGATTAACTCCAGAACTTCAGCCTACAAAACCCAACCAAAAGTTTTTGTTATTTCCAAATAAATTCGCTTCCCGACCTTTCTTTTCTTAGGATCACAGATGATCCAGAGCCATATTTCATAGTGGATATCCCCACCTGTGACTGTATCCTTGTATAAGTCATCATGCTTTGATTATTCATAAGAAATGTATTTTTGCATCCTGATCTTGGGAAACAGTAAGAAATTAGAGAAGCTTGGTTTGTTTCCAGGGTAAATCTTATAGAAGAAATGCTCCGCCTCTACTAGGAACTCTGCCGCAGTTGTGGCCTGTAGACATCACAATCTGGGGAGGCCATCAGTTCTGGGCAGCTCATTTAAAAGAAACCCTATTTCAGCTACAGAAAATTAGATGGAGCTACTTTGCAATGAGATTCAGCATTCAACTGGAATTAAGATGAAGGAGGATATTAAGAGGAAACAGGTGTGACTCTTCACATTAAAAGAAAAGTAGAAGAACTACACTGTTAGAATGCATGGTTTTGCTGGACTGTATCTCCCCTGTTTGGCCAAGGTTTAGGGAAATGGACTAGAAAGAAGGGGAGGGACTTCTCTGGTGGTCCAGTGGTTAACAGTTCACTTGCCATTGCAGGGGACATGGGTTTGATCCCTGGGAAGATCCCACATGCCACAGAGCAACTAAGCCCATGCACTGCAACTACTGAGCCCATGCACCTGGAGCCTATGCTTTGCAACAAGAGAACCCACCGCAATAAGAAGCCCACACACCACAATTATGAGTAGCCTCCTGCTTGTTAGAACTAGAGAAAGCCCTGTGCAGCAAGGAAGACCCAGTGTAGCCAAAAATCAATAAATCAATAAAAGAAAGGCACGATTCTGACTTCTAGCAAAAATAAGAACGGTTTTGTTATTTAAACAGATCAAATAAAATACTAAAAAATTTAAGTGCAACAGCTTTTCTCTCTGGCTCCCCTACCATATAGGACAAAATTTCCAAGTCATTTGGTGACTTGCTTTTAGTTGTAAAAGGTGTTAAGGGTATCTGTCTCCATAGCCAGCAGTTTAATCACTACATGATTCCTTATACAAGTGCATTTAGATAATTTTCTGGGTTTTCATAACAGCTTTATTTATTTATGCTTTAATGCCTTTCCTCTTAAGAGCTCAAGATGCTAGTTATTTAATACTATACATCCAGACACGAGGATTAAAAAGGCACTGGGTGCCATACTGCTGTCTCCAATGATAGCTCCACTAAAAATAACACAATTAACTTGATGTCAGCACTCAGCTTGTTCTTATATATAGGTTTCTTAAAAATATCCAGACTACTTTAATTAGAGCCACAGACTATTTTAATTATTCCTAAAAGACTGAATATACTCCACTGACTACAGTAAATATATGAGATAGAAGACAGTTCTCCAGGAACTTACGTACACTAATGACTGTGTTCTCCAGTTACTTTCCTAGGAAGATGAGCAATTGTTCAGGATGAAGTTAGCACAGACACGTGGCTACATATGGACAACTGAGAAGACAACATGTCACCTGGCATGAGGGAAATGGCATCCGGAGCCCAAGACATCATCAGAAATGCAAAATTTCAAGGTTCAAGGTAAATCTGTTGTTCCGTTGAACTCAATTGTAATGAGACCCAATCCAATCCAGTAAGCCCTTAATTCAATGTTGTTATGTATTAGGTAATGTTCTGAGAGCCCTAAGGGTACTAAGATAAATAAGAAATAAATTTAACTTTCAATGAGTTATTTTTCTGGTAGGAAAGACAGGAGTCAAATGAATAACACAATAAACATGGAGAATAAAAAGCAAAATTATAGACACATACATTAATACACAACAGATAAAAAGGATGAGGAATGGCATGATATGATAGAACATGTATGTTTTGAAATCATGTGAACCTTGACTTAAACTCTAGATCTGTCAACTGCTTGACATAAAGCTTTAGGGAAAACATTTAAACTATTTTTATCCTGATTTTATGGCTTCCCTTATAGCTCAGTTGGTAAAGAACCACAATGCAGAAGACCCAGTTCAATTTCTGGGTTGGGAAGATCCCCTGGAGAAGGGATAGGCTACCCACTCCAGTGTTCTTGGGCTTCCCCTGTGGCTCAGCTGGAAAGAATCTGCCTGCAATGTGGGAGACCTGGGTTCGATTCCTGGGTTGGGAAGATCCCCTGGAGAAGGGAAAGGCTACCCACTCTAGTATTCTGGACTGGAGACTATATAGTCCATGGGGTCACAAAGAGTTGGACATGACTGAGTGACTTTCACTTTATGTTTTGAGAATGAAGATAGCACCTACTTTGAAATGCTTTGTGAGGTCTAAGCAAGTAAGATTTATAAAAGTATCAAATATAGTTCCTGATGAGTTTCCTAGCAGGCACTTAATAAATTTTAGTATTTTAGTTTTTTCTGTATGCGTGTGTGTGTGTGTGTGTGAGTGACGATTTCACAGAGTGGACAAAGACTAACCTGGGTTTATAATGATGAATAGGATTTCTCTAGGAAAAAAGGAAAAGTTTATAGAAAAAAGATTAAAAAGTGGGGAATATCTGTTATTGTTGATATATAAGTATATAAAAGGCAGAACAAATAGCAAAGGTAGATGAAGTTAGAGAGGCAGCACAGATTTACAAAGAAACTATGTGACCAAGGAGCATTAAGTGGTCACAACAGCTGAACGTCTAAAAGTAGTGGATTGTCCTACCTTGCCAGGTAACTATGAAGTTTGGACAGTTTCAAAAGTTAGCTTTCTGAGTTCATCCGTGTCACTAACAGACTTCATTTAGTAGCAAACTGCAGAACAAGATCAACTAAACAAAACTCTGAAATGGAGAATGCAGTCTGTTTATCCTGTGCGGGGGTAACAACAGCAGAATACCCAAGATGCTGCTGTGCAGTCTGTTAAGTTTGGGCCAGAGAGATGTTTAATTGCCTATGAAGCACAGTTTTTAGGAGTGAAGCAAAACTAAGGATGGCTAAGGATGTTGGTGTTCACCTTCCAGATCCAACTCATGGCACTGAGAACACACTCTTTGCAAGTATAAAGTGATATTCCATTACCCAAATTATCACCCAGAGGCAAGACTCAAGTGTACTTGGACCAGAAGTAAAACACACCAGAACATACTAGAAGATCTGTTTTTCTCACAATAGCTCAAGGGAACATACTTCCTTCCTCTTCTTCATTTTTTTTTTCCAGAAATAGCTTAGGATGATCCATTGATTTAGGAGGGAAACCACCCCAGGCTTGGATGAAGCTGTAGACACAGTTTGAAGGATAAAATTCATGTGAACCCACCAGAAAAGATGGTTAGCCTTAAAAAAAAAAAAAACAGTTACATTGTCATGGGATGATGGTGTCCTTTCAAAATCAGGGACAACACAATCAACCACTGCGTTAACAAAGTTCTTCAAGCTCTGTAACACTGAGGATGCTTCTTGATATTTCTTCATTTGTTCAATAAATACACCCCAAGCACTTTCAAAGTTCTAGGTACTGGAGAAACAAAAATAAGTAAGATAACTGCTCTTGAGGAACTCAGTCTAGAGAGGAAGGGGATAGAATGGGAACAAAGAGCTAAAATACAGATTATCATTTGTATTAATGCTTCTACCAGGTTCCATGAAATCACAGAGGAGAGTAACTAAGTCTTCCCAAATCTTGAATGTTGCATTACTGTTATTGGAATATACCCTATGCAGAAGTTTATGCATCATAGAAGGTTCACAATTAAGTATTAATTGAATTAATGAATAAAAAGTGATAAAACCTCTAATAATTAAATGTATCCATAGTGTTTAGTGATTGATATAATTAAATAATCACTAGTGTGATTATTTAATCACATTAATTGAGATTAAATAAAGAAATTTAACAAACACTTGGTATGAGCTTGGCAATCTATAAAATGCTATGAGACTATGGAAGACAGTTTGTCAGTGGAGGAGGAGGAGGGACAAGTAGGGATGCTGAGACTGAGGTTTAAGTTGAATCTTGAAGGAAGAGTAGGAATTCACACGTACAAGTGGAGGGAGCAGGATTCTAGGCAAGGAGGAAAGTATGTTCCAAGATATGCAGGTGAATTTTGGTCCAGGGGACCGCTTGTGTACACTTCAGTGTACCTGGAAACGTAGGGTGCTTTTAGGGGAGTGAGAGGAGATGAGGCCAGGAGGTCATCATAGTAGTATCTCATACTGTCAAAGTGCTTACTATGTACCTGACAGTGGGTCAAAATATGCATTTTATTATGAAATAGTCAAAATAGCACTAATAAGTAAGTACTATTATTATCTCTGTTTTATAGATGGAGAAAATTAAATTCAGTGAGGATAAGCAACTTGCCCGTGATCATACAACTATATGAAGTTGTGAACGTGGACTTCAAATTCAGCTCTTTCTGACTGCCAAGACCATCTACTTAACCAACATTAGTTCTATCTTATACATTAAAAAGATATTTGTTATGACTCAGCGATTCCAGATTTCCAAATACAGTAAGAGAACATCATAAGTTTTCAGGACTATAGTAAAATGAGAAAAATAAGAACTATAAAGTGATTTTTTTCCCCATAAAGTTACATAAAATGTCACGTTCGACTCTTTGTGACCCCTTGGGCTATACAGTCCATGGAATTCTCCAGGCCAGAAAAATACTGGAGTGGGTAGCCTTTCCCTTCTCCAGGGGATCTTCCCAACTTAGGAATTGAACCCAGGTCTCCAGCATTGCAGGCAGATTCTTTACCAGCTGAGCCACCTGGGAAGTCCTAAAGTTACATAACTATTCAATAAAAGAGAATATTTTTCTGGATTTGTGTTCTTCCTATTTTCTGACATCAATATATTCCTTTTGTGAAAGTATGTTGAAAGAAGGTGATAACTTTTTAAAAATTCTTGTCAAAATTAAAAACCGGCAATACCATGATAACCTCATCAAATCTAGGAAATCACATCTAAGCTATGAAGCTATGCTGCCTTATGAACGATTGTGTAAGGATTTAAATGTGTCTTGTAAGCAATGGGCAGTCACTTAAGTAGTTTTAGTGATAAAATTATAAAATTTGCATTTAGAGGGATTATTCTTTTATAAGCATTGAGGATGGATTAAAGAGGGAATGATGAGAGTGAAGACATGGAGATTGGCTAGAAGTTGATCACAATAGTTCAAAGAGATGATGAGAAACCTGCAATAAGACTAGGGCAAGAGAAGTGAGAGAAGGGGATGGTTTCCAGAGACACTAAGTGGTAGAGTCAGCAGGCCTTGGTGACCAATGAGATATTGGGTGTGCAGGAGAGAGAGGATCTAGGAAGATTGTCAAGTTTCCAACCTACAACACTTTGAAGGATGGACCGTCCTGTTTAAGATTTTTTTTTTTAATACAAAAAGAAGAGCAGGTCAGTGAGGGGAGACACATTAAGCTCAGTTCAGACATGTTTTGATTTCAAGGTCAGTCAAATGAGTATGATTTTAAAATATTGATTCTATCTTACCAAGCTTCTGGAAAAAAAAGGAATATCTAATATATTCATGAAATTTGATATAGTTTTTAAATACTCAAGCCTCCCCCCCAAATTGCTACATGAAGGGAAAAATTTTAGTAAGTGTACAAAATTAATCCCAGACATTGGGTGTGTCATATGACTACTCCTACTGTAAGCACTGTCACACTTCATTGTTAAGACGAATCAGAGAAACATCAGTAAACTGTGAATTGTTTGGAAGGTTTTTGGGGACCTATTAGAAAGACTAAAATGATGATCACAAAGTGCTTTGAGATCCTCAAAAGAAAGACGCTCAGAAGAAGACATTATTAATGTTGGCTATAAAGATATAGAAAGAGATATTTTCAGTTACCCAGAAAAGCCTGTAGATAAAAGACAATGACTCAGTGACTCAGAAACAAATGCCTGATATTTCTGAATTTCTACGAGAGTAAATAGTAACAAATCAAGTACACCCTTTAAAAATATGAACATTTGGGGGTGACAACAGCTTCCTAAGGATGGATATTCTTTAACACAATATCCATCTCTGGACAATGAAATTCACATTCTCTCCTCACCCACCCCAATTAAAGGGAAAGAATCTCAACCTGACAATCTGCCCTTCAGTATCTGAGACCTGGGCTGAGGGCAGATCTAGTGACCTCCTCCTGAATAAAGAGGGGAAGGGGATTGGGCAGTAAATTCTGTCCTGGCGAACATCAGCTCGGCTGTAAATCGGAATCCTCTCCGTGCCCTCTTTATTATCACATTCACAGCATGAAGTTATGAGCTTCCTCACAGCTCCTGCTATAAAAATGTGATGGATGGTAGGGAAACCTCAGGGAGTTAATCTATTCTTCCATTAAATTTTACTTTAATTGGTCTGTGAGTCAATCAGAAACTCACTAGACAGTGAATTAAGAAAGAAAAGAATGAAATAGAAAAAGAGCTTTCTTTTGCAGTTACTATATTATAATGCAGGATTATTCTTCCATTGAAAGAAAAGGAAGACCACTGGTCCATACAAATAATCCTTGGCCCTGTAAAGAAAATGAGAGAAAAACAGGCAACCATGAATTCCATTCACTGGTGACATTAATACATATGACATTTACACACACTCACATATATTCCACCAAGAAAAAGCAGGCTTCTCAGAACCCCCTTCACCACCAGGATCAGTAATTAGAATGAGAAAGAGAGAGAGAAAGAAAGAGAAAGAATAAACCTTCACTGCTGCCTCTGAGAAAATGAATACAAAGAAAAATAAGCTGTTAGGAGTTCTATCATCAGAAACATAACTCTGTAGGTACAAAAGAAAGTAGATGCTAAAGACCAAGGATGGATCAGCTGAAATTTTCATGGGTTCAGTTAGTAAAATGTTTGTGCAGTATTTAAGGCCATAATGGGCTCTGATAAAGATTCTCAGAATCTAATAATGGCCTCTCTGGACTTCGTGTCTAATTAGTAGAATAAGAAGCAAGCCAGCTTGGAACTGAGCGTTGCTTGAGATGAGGAAGAGGGAAGAACAGGCAAAGCTGAAAGAAAAATAAACCAGAGGGAAGCAGAAGAAAAACAAGAGCAGCCAGGGCTTTAAAAACTGTGCTCCTGAGCTGACAACTGAAGTTTACGTCTTGAAATATATGATAATAAGGTTTTATGGGAGTAAGCCCCAGGGACCCAAATGTCTCTCTGTAAACAACAGACTTGGGGGAAAAGCCAAGGTTTGAGTAATGTACTGTCTCTACTCACGGTTTAAAAAAAGGCAAAAAAGCAGTGAAGACAGGAAATAACTCCCTTTATTCTAAGTATAGAACCCTGAGTTGCAGCAAATGCCCTCTGAGGGCAAAGACAATTGACAACCAGTGTAGAAATACAGTTGTCCCATGTTAAGACAAGGAATTTAAGCCTCAGCTGCCTCAAAAACCTGAGGTTGTAGAAGAACCTAGTAAAGTGCTGCCTGTCCACTCCTGACACACAGGCAATATATGTCCAGAGACCGAATGGTTTATGGTGCAGTGCAGCTCCAGTGGAGTTACGGAGGAACACCAGCATGACCAAATCCTTGGAGTGTGTCCTCTTTATCTCCAGTGCTGGAAAGAGTTAAGCCTGAACGCGCTGCCTGTTCCTGCTGGTCCACACAGGCCAGGTTACCTAGAGGGATATTATCAGCGGAACTCCACGTGCAAAATGATGATTTCCTTTGGAGACCAGGGTCAGGTTAAGCTCACAGGCAGCCTTAAGCAACAGCTAAATGATCAAAGTCCCTGGTGTACTCTGAGACTAAATCAGGTTGCGTTTAAAATTCTTCATCCTCAAAGACAACAGTTCTTTCCTCTTTATATAAATGCAAGGCCATGAGACAGTGAAGTGCTATTTCTACAGGCATTAATTCCACCTTATATATTAAAAAGGTATTTGTGTGCCCTAATCACTCCAGGTCTAGAATCATAAGGGACCTTGTTTCTTAGTGGGAGGCTATAATGTGAAAGGTTACTTAGTCATCACTAGCCTCTAGCGATGCTGAACACCACACATGGGGCTCCTCAAACAGGAAGTCAAAGCCAGGCCTGACCCCTGGATGAACTCAGTGCATTTTCGGGCAAGAGGCCTGATGAATCTCCAGGGACAGTGCTGCTCTGTGCCTCTGTGTATGTATGTGTTTACTCCTTCCTGTACTGTGTGTGGAGGTGGGTGGTACTAAAGGGAAGGATGGTGTGAAGGTTCTGTATAATTATGAAAATTAGATCTTTTACAGCAGGCTTCAAGCTCAATTTGGGTTGACAGCTCATGAACAGATCATCTGAAGTCTTAATAGGCCAATGCTGGTTCAATAGTTGTATGGGTAAATCATGCACATTTGTGCCACAGCTGACACAGAAAGCAGACCCACATGCCTCAGAGGGATCATGTGGATGAGTCTATATTTAACACCCTTTCTCTCTGGGGAAGGCTAAACAAAGCAAAACAAAACACATCTAAAATCTTGCCTGCAACTTTTGCTAGCCAAGGAAATATTTTAACATTCTTTTCACTATAAAATATCTTAGTAGTAGAAATTATACACGATTAATACAGCAATTCTAAATATGTTTAATATTGATGCCTTTCCAAAGTATTTCTGAATCCAGCAGTAAGAGGTATTATCTTCTAAACTGCTTCTATTCAAAACCAACCCAGCTGGGTCAGGGTGGGAAAATTTTTTCTACTTTCCAGTTACCTGCCCCCTAAGCACAGACTCTCCTGCTTTTGGGTCTCTGGTGGTAGCTTTGTGAAATGATGTCAAGATATCCAGGCCCTTGACACATCCTGAATTCTCCAAGAATGTGTTTCCTGAATATTCCTGATAATGGACTTAGTACTACAAGCGTCAATGAGGTTAGGTAAAGCAGCATTTCCTGCTTAAAGGAGGAAAGAGCCAACATTAGAAGCATTTTCTTCTTATTTTTCCCTGTGATTGCAGTAACAGCTACTCACAGCTTTGCATGGGGGAAGGGATAAAGCAGGATCACTAACCAGCCTGGCATCTGGCTTCCAGCAGGGAGAGAGGCTCATCCACCTCACCCCTCAGGCTTCTTTAACTGAATTAGCCGTATTAAGTGCCCTGGTCGCCCGGGGAATGAACGTCGTCGATCAGTGCCTGGGAAGGCATGTTTGGAGGGTATAATTCTGCCGGAGGAGAATGGACTCCCCAGCACATGGACCTAAACTGCAGAGTAACAGAGCCCTAAATCTCCAGTTGCAGATTTACAGCCTCTATTCTCCTTCTTTACTGCAAATACAATCCGGCAGTAATGGTCTAACACAGCAACACCATCACCAACTGGCTGATGGCTCGCATAAAAGCAATGTCAACCAAAAACTATGAGTTTATAAAAGGGAACAAACCCTCAACAGTGACAAGAACATGAAACCCATTAACAATTTAAACACTTTCCATTTTTTATTTCCTACCTTGAAGCTATTATTGCTGATAGAAAGCTTCTCAGTAGAGTTAACCACTGCAAGGGAAGCCTAGGAAGCCAGCTTAACTCCTAAGACAAGAGGTTATATGGTTTGAACCACTTGATGGTGTGGTTTGAACCTTTGTTAATACGAATGCCACCTGGTAACCTGTAGCACAAAAGAAAATCACAGCTGTGATAGGATCTTCCCTAGTAAGCCTGTCAAATTATTCTCAGGGATCACACGGAATTGGGACTGGATTTGCTAGTCGGGTGAACAAGCCAAGACTTGGGCCTGTACTGTAGAAGGAAGGATAGGATGTTTTGTGGAGGAACTTCTGTAAAAATCAAAGATCAAATCTTGGTTTTATGATATTTGATGTTTATACGAGGTTTTATTTCAGNGGTGTCCAGGTCTGGCTGAGGAAGCAGATCTCAGCTAGTGATGCTCTCAGACCCAGGTCTCCAGTCCCTGACCAGCTGTCATCACTGAGGAAGCCAGGAACCAGGCCCTGCTGGCCCTCAGGCTCCCCAGGCCACCCAAACGGGGACTGCGACCCATGGATACCGCTGCCTCCACTAGGCCGCGGAGGTGGGGCGGGGCGGGGGCGGCCGCTACTTCGAAGCCTGGGGCTGGTCAGTGGGCGGCCGTGCTGAGGGCTCTCGAGCTCTACAGGATACAGCTCTCAGCCTATTGCCAGGCCCCCAGCTCACTCACTGGCCTGAGACCAGAGGGCCTGGAGGGCCCGAGGAGAGGGCCATGATCCACTGCTCACTGAACTCTCTGTCTTACAGGCCTCTGGGCAGCTGACTAAGGGTCTCATTCTAACCATCTCATACTAATGGTCACACACTAATGGCTGTGAGCCCAAGCCCACCCCGTTACAGTTTTTGCCTGTTTTTTCATGGAGCAGAGACAAGCCATCCTCTCTCAGCCCTTTCTGAATTTCTGGTCCACAGAACTGTGAGAATAACAAAATAGCTTTTGTTTTGTCATTCAGCTGGTGGTGGTTTTTATACAAAATGGATAACTGGCATGTCCCTCATTTACAAGGGACTTTGATATCCTTGCGGGACTTTATTTTCCTTCTATATCATTCCATCTCCTGGGTCACATGAATGACCACTGTAACACCCTACAGTCCCAGTTCCTAGACGGCATCATGATGGTGATATCCTTATCTACGCCACCTCTGCTCTGCCCTCTTTCAGTTGATAAAAAAGGCAGGATATCTCCAGGATTTTAATGGCTCCAAGTGAGGATTTGGGATAAGGGGCAAATGGAAGCCTCATCTTACTGCCCCTCCAAAGATCCCCTGACTCCCCCCGGGATTGTCCACAGGCAGGACGCTGAGTAGAGCTGCAGGTCACAAAGTCACCATGCCAACCTTCCTGTCCCTCATCAGGGTCATCACAGGGAATTCTGCCCCTTGAGGCGGGGGAAGGGCCATCCCCCAAAGCCAGCCATCTTCACCACTTTGCCCTCAGGGCAGGTACCAGACAAGGCTCGCACACAGGGCTTTTGTGAAAGGGCTGGAGGGCCTGAAGGCCCTGGGAACGCACAGAGGCGGCGGAGGCTGCTGTCTGAGGTGGCNTTAGAAAATGTAACTTGTCACACACTATTACCTTCCAGTCTTTAGGTAATCAGGTACAAAGATTATAACTAATTTGCTCAACTTAACTACAGGACTCTCCCATTAGAAAAATATTGCTATAGAATTCTCTGGGGAAAAATGCTTGAGTAAGCATCTTCTCCCCTGTTCCTCCCAACCAGTGAAGATGAAGATAGGGCCTTAAGGAGACAGAGAAGCACATCATTGGGTGATTCACCCCAAAACAGAAGTTCTTTATTTGGTTCTTTAAATGACAAACCCAGTGGCAAGAACAAAGTCATTTCTTTTGTAATTTTGAGTTTTGTATGTGTGTGGTTTGGTAAACAATTCATCTTTTAGAATTAGGATTATAGCTTTCAAAAGGAAAGAAACCTTGTTTTTGCAAAGAAAAAAATGACTATGTTGAATATGGTCACATATATCCACACAAATAGTACCAATGAAGCTAAAGCTCTTGATTTACATATATTGTGCTGATTATTTGAGCAATTTAATATAAAATTTAATCTACACTAATGGGCCTGGGGGAAGTACAAATAAAACTGAAGAATAAATACTTATTCTGCAGTAAAATGAATACCATCAATATGTATAAAAACACCAGTTTCAGTGGTGCACAGAATATTATATTCTAAGACTATTCCCTTATTTTTGGCACTTTAGAAATGCATTGCCTCACAAAGGAATATCAACCTATCTACAGGCTCTCTTAACCTCGGCTAGTTTTAAGCAAGGGATCATTTCATACTGCTTTTGCTTTATGGATAAAGATATTGAACTGAGCAACACTGCACCTGTTGGTCTTAAGTGTCTCCTTCTCCAAAGAAAGAAAAGAAAGGGAAAAAAAGAAAAAAGAAAAGAAAGAAAAGACACTGGGGAGAAGAAAAGTAAGAGAAATTAAATAAAGGACAAGAAACAAGAAACTTACAAAGTAAGATATTCTCTGCTCAGTGGGCAAGGAAATCAAGCTATAGTAATTCCCATTATAATAGTGTTAGAAAATGGTTAGCCTTAATGCCTGATGAGGACTAGAGCTAATATGGTTCTGCTTTCAGTGTGGGTAATGCTTAGAGTAGCAGGATGCATGGCAGCTTTCTGGACCTATACAATCAACCCCAATGAAGCCTTTTCTCTAGCTTGAGTCATAACCATAAATACCACTCCATCCCCACATTCCAGTCACAAAGTCCTTCCTTCCTCCATGCCCCTAAACAAAGGGGACAACAGTGTGTGTGGTGGGAACATCTTGAAATAAGATATCGCTCCCCAAATGGAAGGAAGTCACAGGGGAGATTGACGCCATAAAGGCAGTTCCATCCTATTGAAACGCCAGCAGATGGGGTCATAAACATTTCCTTCTCCCCGTGCTAACAGCCACAGAGTCAGCTTCATCTTTATCTTTATCTTTATCTTCCTGTCAGGTCATAAATACCTCTCACTCAAGCCTCACACACAGCTGGGCCACGCCAGGCAAGTTTACTTCCTGTTAAGGGTTCTTTTCAGCAAACATTTAGAAGTAGGTGGGGTGGGCGGAAGAAAACTAAAAACTCTGCTGATGATACAGTGCAGTAAGGGAAACTTGGGAACCTCAGAGAAAGGTTTGATCAGACCAGGAGACAACCAAACTGCCTAGCAAAAAGCATGAAGATCCACTTAGATGAAGATACTTTCACAGGGAAAATGGCTCAAGTAATTAGCTGAAAATTATACTCATTACAAACAAACAGAAGAGCTGAATACTGTCAGTAGCTTTTGTTCTTGATCCTAGAACCTCTAAAATGCCGCACAGGTTCTTTCCATGTGTTCATGTGTCTGGAACCCAGACCATAATCACACAGGATGGGAACAGGAGATCTCTGGGAGTAGTAATTCAATTAAAAGTCCTTGCTTAGCTAGAAGCTGGAAAAATAATGTACCCCTTTTACTTACAAAAGTTGGGCACAAGGGGAAGGACTGACCTTCTGACTTCCTTTCATTCAAGCAGTCTTATGCTTGGGAAACAATCTGTCGGAGGGATTCTTAGCAGTTCCAAAATTGTAGAATATAAAATGGTAGAAACATGGAAGATAGTGGGTATCTTCTTCCTCAATTTGGCTGGAGCAATTGCCCCTCTTGAATTTATGGGATATTTGTGCTTTTCAAAAGTCACTATCATCTTTATATAATGCAGCCCGCAATCCGATTCTTAAAAAAATTACTATTTTTAAAATATGTATATATTTGCTGTTATTTATTTATTTATTTTTGGCTATGCTGGGTCTTTGTTGCTGTGCGTGGCCTTTCTCTAGTTGCGGTAAGTGGGGACTTCCCTCCAGTTGTGGTGCGTGGGCTTCTCATTGTGGTGACCTCTCTTGTTGTGGAGTACAGGCTCTGGAGAGCACAGGCTTCAGTAGCTGAGGTTCCCAAGCTCTAGAGCATGGACCACTAGTTGTGGCCCACTGGCTTAGCTGCTCTGCGGTATGTGGAATCTTCCTGGACCAGGAATTGAACCCATGTCCCCTGCATTGGCAGACGGATTCTTAACCACTAGACCACTAGGGAAGTTCCACAATCTGATTTTTAAAAAAACATCGTTTAAATGAACATTTTCTGGTAAAACAGTAAAGTCTCTTTAAATAATAATGATAATGCCAACCTGTGGTTGATTATAAAAAGATGTTTCTTGCTCAGACTGGAGTTGGGAAAAAGTATCTTCATTTAGGCTTTGAGAGTGGCTGCTCTGTGTAATTTAGATTCTATGTAACTTTGAAAGAGAGAAAAATGAAAATAGCACTAACAAGTTTTCTATAATGTTTATCACAAATGAGTTTGACTCCCAGCCCCAGCATTTCACTAGCTGTGTAATCTTGGGAAACTTAACTTCTCTGTGCCTCAGTTTTCTCATCTGCAAAATGGGTACAATAACAGTCCTCCCCCCCCCCCGCTTTTAAACTGTTCACTGAAATCTAATTTATGGTCACTGAAATCTAGTTTAAAACCACATTTTAAGTTATCTCATTTCTTATACATAGAATATCATAACTTTCCTATTTTATTCCATTTCAGATTCATTTTCTTTCATTGTACCTAAATTATCTTCCTTCATATTCCCTTTCTCATTGGGATTTACAAAGATAAACTAAATTAACCTACGTAAATCACTTAGAACAGAACCTGGCACATTGTAGGGTCTATGTAAGTGTTACCTTGCATATGAAATAGAACGCCTAGGTAATTTAGTCATCTGGATGGCATCTAAAGCAAAAGATATTGATTACATTCTTAAAAAGCTTCAATTAGGCGAATATTAGGCCTCAGACTGGCATTCAAAGTTTTCCACAAATTTGGCTGATTTGCTTTACAGTTCTCTCTTTTCACCTTCCCACAATTAAGTAACCCCAGTTAGACTGAATCACGTGGTGTTTCCTGAACACAGCCAGCATTTTCCCACCCCTACATCTTGGCAGACGTAGCTCCCTCACTCTGCAGTTTGCTACTCCTACCTTTGTCTTCCCCCATCTCTATCTACTGAAACCACAGCATCACAGAGTTTCTCTCATTCAAGCACTAAGACTTTATTCTATTTTCCTATCCACCTAAAGTCTGACTCAAATGCAGCTGCTTCCTGAATCAAGGAGTTTTAGAGCTAGAAGAGCCTAGAGACCAAATGATCTTTTTTTTTTTTTTTTTTTTTAGAGCCCAAAGAAGTTAAGTGATTTGCCTAAAGATATCAAGTTACAGACTACAGCTGGGACTTCCTAACTGTGCAGACATCTCTGAGAGCAAATCACAGAGCCTCTTGGTACTCCTCATCACTCTGATCTTTTTTTTTTTTTTTGGCCACACCACGTGCATGTGGGATCTTAGATCCCCAACCAGGGATCAAACCCACCACACGCCCTGCACAAGACAACCAGGGAAGTCCCCTCATCACTCTGATCTTAATCTGCCTGGTATCCTTGGAGTTGTTACAGCACCTAAGGACTTATAACCTTTTGAACGGCAGTTATTTGGGTACATGTCATCTGCTACTATGTCTCATTCATCTTTGACACCTCCATTTCTATCCCCAGAGGGCTTAGAACAGAGCCTATAACAAGGAGGTACTTAGTAAGTATTTGAAGTAATATATGAAAGAATGTTCACAGGAAAGGAGATGAGCAGCCTTTTCATTCCATTGACTCAGATCTGTCATAGTGTCAAAGTTCTTGCTAATCCAACTATTTGAACTGAATCATCAATTCCAGGGCACAACAAAAAAATAGTTCTATATTAGCAGAAAAGTTAGTGGAAATTAGGTGTCATTATATCTTACACATAAGCACTAATTCACTTGCTTTACAAAAATTTCTGAGCATTCATATGTATTTCATTATAAGTTACGCACCAGAGATCTTGGACTGATAATTTATGGAATAAGTAGGAGACCAAATTCTGAATTCTGATTGGTTGCCATCCCTTGGGGAAAACTACATATGATACAACTAGAGATCTATTAACTGAGGACCTTGAAAGCACACACATGATAATTAAGGCAATGACACAACAAAGAAGTATAGAAAGGCTAGGGAGTAGTAGTCATCAGAGGAAGCTGTTGATACCATGTACCATGTCTTATGCTGTCTACTTTATGGTCCTCCAATTTGCAAACTAAGCCCAACACTTCTGATTTCTCATTGTCACTCATTTATTTTTCAATCAGTGATTTAAGAGTAACCTTCCTCTCCTTCCCTATGAAAGTTTTGGTGGCTGATCAAGGTTTGATACCATTACATGTACACTTTTCCAGCTGGGAACAATAGCAATAACAATATGTGAACCATTTAAAAAATTTCAAATTGCTTTTATATGTCTCTTTCCATCCTTTTTTTTTCCCAGCAAACTTAGGAGGGTAGTGTCAAGTGCAAACTACATGCCATAGATGTGTATATGATGTATAGCAGCTACATATCTATTTTGCAACATTATTCTACTTTATTTCTGGAATTTCTTTTCATGAATTTTCCTAAAGGAAGAAAGGCATATCTCTATTATAATATCCTGCTTAATTTCTTAATCACACTAATCACAATACATAATTACTTTATTGGTTTACTTCTTTATTACTAGTCTGTCCAATAGAAAACAAAACCCCATAAGGACAGGAACCTCATCCATCCTGTTCTTTCAGTGTTAGCACTTGACAAGAAATTGCAGAATAAATAAACAAATAAATGACAAACAATATTCTTTCTATTAAGACAAATAGGTCATAATGATAAAAGAGGCTAATCAACAGACCTCCTAGTGAAGGACTGATTAGTTGTATTTTTACCCATTTATCTTCCATGAGGGACGATGATCTACAGAAAAACAAACAGTTCTCTTAGTTTTTAGGTTTGCCAATCCTCCACCAAATAATTATTGAATGTTTTCTCAGTATGCATGTGTGCACATGCTCACATGCTTGTCTGACTCTTTGTGACCCCATGGACTGTAGCCTGCCAGGCTCCTCTGTCCATGGGATTTCCCAGGCANTTAGGTTTGCCAATCCTCCACCAAATAATTATTGAATGTTTTCTCAGTATGCATGTGTGCACATGCTCACATGCTTGTCTGACTCTTTGTGACCCCATGGACTGTAGCCTGCCAGGCTCCTCTGTCCATGGGATTTCCCAGGCAAGAATACTGGAGTGGACTGCCATTTCCTCCTCCAGGGTATCTTCCCGACCTAGGGATTGAACCCATGGCATCCCACTCCAGTATTCTTGCCTGGAAAATCCCATGGACGGAGGAGCCTGGTAGAGTCCATGGGTCGCAAAGAGTTGGACATGACTGAGCGACTTCACTCTCACTCCTGCTTGCAGGCAGATTCTTTACCACTGCACCACCTGGAATGCTCTTTCTCCATATAAGGTACTGCGGTAAGAACTATAGGCAACAAGAAGTTTAAGATATAACCCTTGTCTCCAAGGATCCCATGTGATTACAGCAATATGACAGTAATATAAGATAATAAAGACAATTTCAAAGTAAGTGCCGCAGTCAACATTTGTTCTCAGAGAAGAAGAAACTGACTTAGAGTGGGGTGGTCAGGAAGAGCTGCCTAGGGTGAGGAAGGATTTTGAGTTGAGTTTCCATCAATGCAAAGGACTCACTAGAAGGCCTTTAAAATAAAATCCTGTAACTTCAATATGCCTCAATATACCCCACATTAGAAATACTTTGAGATCCTCCAACAGACAGTAGCTTGTCAATGCAAAACAGTTCTATTAGACTGTTGGGCTGGCCCCATAGCAGGTTTTCAATGGCTTTATGCATGTTTAATCACTCTTACTTGGTGTAGTTCTCTCAGCTTCAGTCCCATTAGAATTTAAAAGGTCAAGTTTCAGAAGCCTAAAAAAGTGATTTAGAATAGAAATGCCAACTTAACCTTAACCACAGCTAAACTAATGCTATAAAAGTATTGAAAATTGTACCTCATATAAAAATCTATGAGTGAAATAAGAATATTAAAACATTTTCATTCTTTCCTGAGGCTATATTATAAAAACAGAATTTTAGTAAAATTAAAAAAAACCATAATTTCAATTTCACTAAAAATTATGGCTCACTGGTAAATGTTGACACATACTGCTTATCTGGGAGAGCACGGAGGCCCCATAAGTGAGTGAGAAAGAAGACTAGGTAGACCTAACGGCTCGGAAAGGGAGCGATCTTTTGAAAATGACATAGATTTGTTATAGCTCTGAAGGGCAAGACAGGACCTGAGGAGCATTTTCTACAGCTTGCCAGTTGGAGCTCTTACTTTTTACCAGAAGCCTCCCTATCCAGAGCCTTTTACCTGCACTCTGGCTTGTATTTAAATATCTCTTGCCTTTTCTCACCAAAGCATTCCTTTATTACAACTTTGTAATATGTTGTATATTAAAACAACTCCAAACTGTTAAATCTACCATGGTTTGAAAGATGATACCCTTTTTTATCCTGCCCCAGAAAGAAATGATTTTTTTAAACTGACCTCTTTCACTAACAGAAAAACCACAAATTAGCCAAGATAAGTGATTCTCTCCTGGAAAAAAAAAAAGACTTTTTGGTATCATTATTTAAAATCACAATTCTCTTTTTATAATCATCTCTGTGATATAACTTCATCTATCAGGAATTATAGTTCTATTTCTGATATTTCCACACCTGCAGATATATAGGAGATTAAAAAGTGGATGAAGAGTCATCATAAAGCAAGCAAAGTCCTGAGGGAGATGGCCTGGGCGACAAGTGACTTAGTATAAACGGAAGGTGCCAAACGGTAATAAAAACAAAATGGGAAATCATGAAAATAAAATAACTGTGTATTAAAAATATATTTGGACCAGCTCCTCTGTGCTGGCATTTTGTAATATTAACTGTTTAAACCTGCTTAAAATGAGAGCTTTGAGTTCTCAAAATCCTTTAATTCGGTTAAACATCCGCTACCCTGAAAGGGCTCCACAGAATCCCATAAAACATTATTTATCTGTGCGCGTTAACTGCACGATACTGTAATTTCCAGAATAAATGCTGGGTGTAAATTGTTGTTTATGTTGGATCCTGACTGTCTTTACGAGAAACAAAGTGAAAACGGAATCTTCACAGCTTTATTTCTTCCGTTAAAGTCTATTCTGCAGCAGGAAACATGCCTAGTGGAGTTTCTTAATGAACACTTATAAAGCCTGTTGGTTAAAACCAAGTATACAGAATCACCTCCAAATGTGTACCCTCTTTTATTCCACATTCTTTTCATTTAAATCAAATTAAGTTAAAGTGAAAGTAGTACCATTCACATAGTTAAGGGTCTCTCTGCATTTTTATGCAAAGCCTATAGCCACAAGTTTGTAACTTGGAAGGGACAAGGAGAAAATTGGGGGAACCCCCCCAAAAAAACTTTAATATAGAGGAGCTTGGCCTGGAAATGAAGTTTTACTTATCTTTAATGACTTTTAAAGGTCCACCTTGGTCAAAAGATAAAGACATTTTAGCAATTTAAGACATTTGGTTGGAATTTTCTTATTGTTGTCTTTTTTTTTTT